>NNCF01125921.1:1430813-1558515 GCA_002313205.1 Laupala kohalensis
TATATATATATATATATATATATATATATATATATATATATATATATATATATATGTGTGTGTGTGTGTGTTGACACAAGAGGGTCATCAATAAACAAAGAAATAAGAACTATACCGTTCTATATAATATCGAAATAAACTTTCAACATTCTATCGGATGAAGATCTTAAGAATTGTAAAAAATCAGCTAAAATCGTAAAGAGCTGTAAAATGGAAAAATTATGTGATTTTCTATGGTCCTGGTACTATCAATAGCATCTATATTATCTTGATGTAGAGCTCTTTAGATCAGATCATTTCCGATCATGAAACTCTTTAAGAGCTCTATTTGATACAAAACAAAAATTTGGAAAGCATCGTCCTCAGGTAACGAAGCAATTCTTTAAGTTACCCATAACCTCACACTTGTCCGTTGAGTGTGCGTTGCGGCGCTCGTAATGAACTACGAAAAATACACGAGAAGACTGGAGATGAGCAAATGATACGATCCTCGAGGATTCAGGAACAACATAAAATCGTGCCAGGGCCCCCTTCCGTAGTGCGTGGGACGGGTTTTCTTCATTTTTACGCCCCCGAGGGTCAGGCGATTTTGGGGGTCGACGAGAGCGCGTCGGGAGCCGAATGGTGTGGGATGAGGACGGAGGCTGCTCACACGTCATGTTTTAAAGATGCGTAGGGCGGAACGGGTCAAGTCTCGTCGTAGGATTGCGGATTAGTTTCACATGGACGGATCTGACGATGTTGCTTCGCTGCGACGGATCGGAGATTCGCTGCGCTCTGCAGCTGCGTGAATCACACACGAGACTGTGCTTGAGGAGAAGTGTGGCGTTATTGACATTGTAGTTGCTATGCCCTTAATTTTTGCGCAACTGTTGTAAGAATTATACGCTGAACAAAAACCTTCATCATCAACTTTTCTAAAATTATACAGTTTATGAAATACTTCATATACGGTTCAGATTGTTTCTCTGAATATCAGTAATATTTTGGTGGAATTGCGTTTCACAATAAACTTCATCAATTCGTCAGGAGACAAATTTTGATTATATACCCTCCCATTTTAATGTGGATCGACTCTAATGACTTTGATGTTGGCGAGATCTAAAGCCCCAAGAAAAAATTGTGAATATCTTAAAACAAAGGACTCCAGTCATTTACCTTTCGAAATATGCTACGGGCAAATCCGGACAGCATAGAAAGAGGTGGGCACAACATACCACTTTCTCTCTCTCTCTCTCTCTACTAGTTGGATATAAAGTAGGAATTTAAACTCAGGAATATATCTCCTCATTGGGTAGAGTAAAAGCCAAACAGGTTTTATAAACTTTGAGTAACATTTTGGAAAGAACAGTTAGTGAGGGACTATACCACATACTATTATGGGGTCATTTGGATGCTCTCCGTTTTTATTTTAGCTTTAGGATATTGATGAAAACTCATTGTTCACTATTTACATTTAGCCAAGCATAGGGTTGCATGTATTTAATTTTCCGTTATATAAACAGTTTAATATCTGAAAGGCATTAAAAAAAATGCTGTTGTACATTAAATTCATCGTATTCGATTTCAATATAATTAATTAAAATATCTTCTACAAATGCCTCATGAAGCAAATTTCCTCGTTTTACTTTTTCTCTTCTCTGAAAAAATCACGAAGCAATCCATACCAATGTTACTGCGATAAAGGGTGAAGGTTGTCCCCCAAACTGCGCGTTCACCCATCAGTTTGGTGGCTGATAGATATTGTCCTCCGCGTTATACCCGCGTGTAATACCCGCGACGGGCTGAGGGCATACCTAAATTAAAACGTGATTAATTATTATTTAAAAATATTTTAACCAATGGTATTTAAAACGAATAATTTTTACAAAAAATTGGAAATAAACCTTTCCAATGTATAAATTTGTTGAATTTTTTCAATTTTTTATTTGTATGTATATATCAACTCTAGTTGAAATATTTGTATTTGGGGGGAAGGGGGTAAAAATATATCCATAAATTTCTGTCGTTTTTACAAGATAATTAAAAGAATATTAATCGTTCAATATTAGTCTTTTACTGTTATTGAGACGTTGATGACACAGTACCTGCGGTATATTGAATCATGAAGAATTAGACCTCATTTTAAAATTTGGAATAAATGATTTTGTAAATATCCTTCATATAGATCTTCTAAAATTATTTTCTGTCGTTAGATAACTTACATGTATTTACGTTGCATCATATTACAGAAGAAAAAAAAGTTTTTTTGCACATTCTGGCGACTTACATTTTCATGATGAGGAGAAATAAATATATATATGATGATCTACTTCACGAAATTTTAAACGATTTTCCGAGAAATGTTAGGAAAGAATTTTTTTACAACGTCTGTTAGAAAGTAATTTTAATCGTTAATACATGGAAATAAAGACGAATTTATTTATGATAATTTTTGAGCGACGGTTCCTTTTCATTACTAAGGATGATATTTATAAATGAGAATAATGTTTTCTGGCGATTTAATCGCATAGAAGTTACCTTAAAAGCAAAGCACTGCACCTACTCACGCGTGCAATTATTGTACAATGTGATACGATTACGTAGTAGAACTATGCTCTATATATTGCTAAATTTTGTATATAGGGATTACCAGATTTCGTATTAATATTTCTTCTATCGCATCATATTTGTGACAGAGAATGTAAGTTTAAAACGATAAAATTCGCAAATAAACCTTCAGTTTACTCACCACCATGACTCCATGTGAACTAAACTCAGTATTATTTTACCTCTTACCTGATAATTTAAAGGACTTGAAAGTAGAAGAGCATTTTCATATCTAACGACATATAATATGAAGTTAACTTGATTTCAAAAACTTATTGTGTTTGGAGGGTCTGTCTATCACATTAAACTGCAATTACAAAGTATGTATCGATAAAATTACAAAAGTTTTATAGAGCGGTCTATCGAATTTAACAAAGAATAATGTAAGTCTTGTTCATTCTGTTAGTGGTGAATACATGCACGTTTACTGCTATGTACTCGAATAGTTGGAAACATTTGTGTCATTTAGATCAGAATTATATAATCAAAGTATAATCCTTTGATTTGCTTCATCTAGCAAATTGCAAATTCCTGTGTGGCTTTACTACAGATAGTAATTGCTCTAATACGTTTGGGAGTTTAATATTATTTTCAGAGATGTCATCGAAAAAGTAGAATTCCTACGAATTATATATTCATTGAATCCACGTCATGTGCTAATTGAACCAGTCGGAGAGGCACAATCCAATGCAGTAGATTACTTTCCGAAACTAATCATCACATTCAGACTTAAACAATTAAACTGTTATGTTATGTAGAGTATTTGAGAGAACAAATCAACCTTACTTTCGTCAGTTGCTATTTTCGCGCGCCATTTATTTGTGTGAAGTGTTCATGATGTGTCAGTTAATGACATGTAACCAAATAACGAGTTGTATCATTAACAACCTGATCCAAAGTTCGTTTATGCAAGCTAAATTGCGTGGTTAAGAGTTAATGCCTTGTTGAAACAATTGCTGCGCAATTTACTAACACAGTTCGTTAAGTGTAGTCCTGACATTGATTATCACCCTTCTCGTGTACTGCATGCAGCTGACGTACTTATGCGCCATTATTTCTTCCAGACATTGCAGCCAAGAGTATTAATATAAGTTAAATGAGATAATATTTTAGCTAACTCTTATAAACATTTGTGAAAATGAATTTTCTTTAAAAACCTTCGACTAATAAAGTTTATTTTAAAATCTTTAGTAAAACAGCATTATGATTTTAAACAGAATGAGGTAAGACTGCCGTCCTAAAGAAAATTAATGTTTGCTATTCCAATTTGCACTTAAAAGCGCACATCATCTTTTTTGTTAAATGCATTAATAGACTTTTGATAGTGTGAGTGAAAGAGTTAGACAGTACACGATCTTACATTGTTATCATTTTGAGCCGATTTCTTGAAATGTATTACATAATTTTTTTTCCATTTATGTTTCAAATTTTATTAAAGTCATAATATTTAATACTGGGAATACGCAAGAACAGATAGTGAGCCTATCATAGGAAATATGGGACCGTAAATTAATTGTGAATATGAAATCCTCGAATGTATTAGTTTTAGGTAGTACTCGTAAATTGGATTGACTTCATTTTTATATCAAAATATTTTTATGCATTAAATTTAATTTTTGAATTTATTAAAACAACGGAATAGTTTGAAAAACTCATTCTTCTGCCCAGCTTCACAAATAAAAAATAAACCAATGAAATTGTTATTCACCGTGATGAGCCCGTAGTGATTCACCGTCCAACCTCACGTGCTAATGATGAAGGATTAATACTCCAAGCTTCGCAATGGGCGCTTCCTGAGTAAATTAAATTGACGGGTGGGATTCTGAAAGCATACGCTCTGCAACTGCACATAAAACAGCGTAAGCAAAGTGTTATGAGCTAAGCTCATTTTAGACACTGCGGACGTTGCAAACGTTATGTGATTACTCTGTCACTGTCAAATTGTTCGGGGCATTGTGTTTTTAGGTGTGCACGACGTTCTTTCATTTTTTCAACTTCAACTGATGTACGCCTTCACGGTGTTTTTGTTGTTGTTTGGAAGTGTGCATTTGGTTAAAAAATCGGTTGTATCATGAACATTGGTTTTCCTTTGGGACGTAATACACTATGTAATGATCTATAATTGGTTTATATTGCTTAAATATTTGAGAAATAATTAAACTTAAGAACTGAATCTGCATTTTTATCCTGGTTGCTCCACGAATTATGAGATCAATGGTACTGAGTTTTTATTGCACGTTTATGTATAATAATTGGTAATGGAGAAAATTCATGTACACACGACCCCGAGAAATCGTAGGAAAAGGTGTGGACTCAATTTTTTAGAAATTCAAAGGATGGGAAAACGTTTCCAGACCATTGTTTGACATTATTTATAATTTGTGTTCTTCCCGAAATTCAAATTTTCATCGAATTGAACAATTGAAAATCAAAGAGCGTAGTTGCAATGGCTGGTACTTTGTAAAGGAAACTTAATGAGTAATATCTATTATGTGAATTAATAATGTTATTATAATTGTTGGCTTATTTCATAATTTATCATCAAACATAGGGGCAATCATGACAATAGATGAAAATAGAAGTAAATTTTTTGAAAATGCATATTTGATTATAAAACTTATGAAATTACGAGATATCAATTAAAATTTTGAGAATAAATTTCGGCGACATAATAGCTATCGTTTTCTTAAGAAATTCAAGTTTTACTGGATTATACAGCCCATTAAAGAACTATCTAATCTATCGTTGCGTTTCCTTGTTTTTGGGTAGTGTGTCAATTTAAAATTAGTAATGTCCGTGATACTGTCGTATCTTCATAATTCATTCATTAAATATCCAAGTCTTTGTATTAATTTTACTGATGTTTACTTCATGAATACATGCTGAACCTTGTATTACTTGGAAAGAAGAGATGTGATTGTATTACAATATCCAGGGAAGTAATATTCTCCCTAACCGCAATGAAAACGATAGACTGTTTCCGGTGGTATGGTGAAATGTTTAGTTACAAAGTTTCTCGTGCAGTATTTAGTGAACCACGTGGAAACTTGCACTGAGGATTGAATCCGCCCGCATCCGTTATCGAACGCCTTACTACCTAAGTCCGCTCGCAGGATCGAAAGCAAAGTGTGAAAGTTCGCGGCTCACTCTTGAAAGGGCTCCATCGGTGATGGTGGTGGCGAAGGAGGAGTTGGATCTACCACCGACGGAGGAGGGGGTGGTTTGAAATGACGCTCTCCTCCTCTTTCTTCTTCTTCTTCTTCTTCTTCTTCTCTTCCCCTCGTCAATCCTACGCGCCTCACTCCTACCCACAAACCTCACTCCCTCCGTGACTGACGTGTTATTTCTACAGCGACGATAGAAGAGGGAGAACGGGGTAGGAAGGAGGGGGGAGGGAGGAAGTTTTTGGTAGGAGGACGTGGGTAGAAGTATTCGCGCATTGAAGTGCTCGCATCCATTCTCTCACAGCTCAATATTGCTCCCCTTTTTTAGAGCAAACCTCTGCGTGGTTCCATTATTTCGGATCTGGGTTAGATACCGCTTTCGTACTCACCAGCTTCACTCTCCTCACCTACTTTCTTACCATCCCCCACCCCCACCCTCACAACCCTGTCTTCTCTCTTTCCCTCTCCAGCTCTCAACACTCGTACACCGTGCGCCTCTCAAGCCTCACGACATACCTCCCCCCCTCCACTCGCCACTCTCTTTGCTCGTACGCGCGTTGAAGCTTCAAGGAAAGAAGCAACCTCCTTCAGCAAGCATTGCGTTCCAAGTTCCTTCCACCACCACCCTCCACCTCGCACAACCTCCTTCCCTCATCCAGTTTCCCTCCATCGCTTCGTCTTTTTAGAATGATGAAGTGATGCAGATGCTGAATTGATTGTGGGTTCAAGTTTGTATGAAAGATTGGAGTGCTCGCTTCTCGCGAACACGCTACAAAAGGGAAAGGGTTTGGAAGAGGCGAGACGAACGAATAGAAAAGGATGGACTGCGAGGAAGTTGGTGCTGCTGCTACTGCATCTGCTGCTGCCTCAGGAGCAAATCAGAGGCCGCTTGAAAGAATGAATGCTGCGGGACGACGAAGGGAACCACGTGAATTCAACGAAGTAATTACAAGCTCTCAAATGATTTAAATAATTATTTCGACAAGGAATTTTGAACCAGAAATATTACAATATAAAAAAGAAAAAAAATTTATCCATGTATAATTTTGTTCTAACGAGGCAACCTTCATCTACAAGTTTAAATATTATTTACCAATCTTTTTCATAAGACAACATTATCCAAACCAAGTGTTTACTCATGTTTGAAGATTGCATATTGTCGAAGATAAGATTTCTTGAAAAAGAATTTGGTACTTTTAAATGAAATAGCGTCATCCAATACAAACCATCTCACTTGCTATAATATACAGCACCGGTACAAAAATGGAGATGTGGAATTTAATTTGGGAAATATCATAAATTCTATTATTTAAACATTTCATTTGTTTAGTCACCATTGTTAATAACTGAGAATTCAATTATACCGCATGATGTAGAAATGAATAATGAAGTCAAATTAACATTGTGAAATCAAATAAATATTTCATTGATCAAATTTTATTGAGCTGTGAATTTTGATTCCCAAGATAAATTGTATCAAAAGTTTAGTCGATTGTGAATGAAATCATTAACGTTGTTATAAAAAATTACCTTCCCGTTTGATTTTTACAGATATGAAAATTTAATTGATAAATCATGAGTGGATTGAATACTAATGCTTTCAACTGAAGTATAATTATCTGCTTATCCATCACTTAAGATGGAGACTTTCATTCCAATCAGGCAAGAAGAGAGTCGCTCTCTAAATTCGAATGGTGAGCGATCGATTTGCAATCTAAAGCTTAAGAAGTGCGCCCAATAGAAACATGGACTCTGTCGAAGTCGCTTTGTATTTATAGAGAGTCGGTTAATTAAAGCACTTTTAAGGGAAGGAGAGTGCTGACGAATCAAAGTTCCAGACCTAGCGAGTGTTGGAGTTGATGGTTTGAGTTTCAAGTGGCGTTGGTGGCAGCGGGGGTGGTGCTCGCGGCAGCGGAAAGGCGACGGCGAACGCGATGAAGGCGGTCGGTGAAGCTGCTGACTGGGAAGAGAGACGACGAGGAAAGGTTGGCGTTGTCGGAGTTCAGAGTTGTAGTCAACAATCCCGCGTTCCATTATTCTCTCCACCTCTTTTCCTTCACCATCATTCTCCTTTTACTGTTCTATCTCGTTTCCTTTTTTTTCACGACACGGGCTACTTCTTTATATCTATTTTCCTACCCTCTTACCTTCCTCTCTTTCCATTTATGTCACACTTGCATTCTCTCCCTGTTGCTTGTGGATCGTGGGTTCGATTACCTTTCCTTCTTCCGAGAGGAACGTTCCAGGAACTGCCACACTTAAAATAGAACCGAGACTTGTATGAGAGGACTACTCGACTGCTTTGAACTGGACTCTGTGTATATCAATCTCACTTCGTTGTTTATGCTTCCTTCCTATTCACGTCTCTCGCGAATATTTATTTTTCATCTACCGCAAGCAAATTGCTCACATACGTACTTTTAGAAGAAGGTAGTTAATCTGATATTTTTACAATCCTCTCACCTTGTTTCTGAACTCTTCAATATATAGCTCCTGTAGGACTCTCGTAGATGCTTTTTTGCATATTCGTGTTTTATGATTTTTTGCAACTCTAAGCACGACAATTTTATACCTTTAAATCCCTTTCATGTTATAATATTTTACGCAGAACACAACTTCAATTCTAACAGCTCGATTGGGAACTTAAAAAATTTCAAAAGTTACAATGTTTGTCTCATCAGCATCTTCACACTGAATGCACTTTAGAATGCACAAAAATATTCACAAGAAATTTCATCTGGACTAACGTGACGAGGACACAAGAAATTTTTTAAAAAGATTTCAGAATATTTAAATTTTCTACCTGCAGAATATATTTGAGAGTTCTCATACCTTTTTACGATCACATACAGTTATCAAGTCATATATTTCACCTTTTCCGACACTGTTTCTTGCTTCTATTGTAAATCGTCAAGAGAACATTCCATGTATTGTGAACTTGTCTGTCCGGGACAAACCGCGTCATGCCACAACAAGGCCACAGCGTGATGGCCGGAACGTTGATAGTTGTATCTACTAAGACGCGGTTTGTCCCGGACAGACAAGTTCATACTGACTCCGGTCGCGGAAGCCTACGTTTATATACCATGTATTAGTGTATTATTTCATTGGATTCATCTCACGAATAGAGAAATCACGCAAATGCCAGCTTTTTGGTTATCTTATTAAAATCTAGAAGATCGAGCTTTCCTTAGATGAAAATTTCATGTGTAACATCTTGACTTTGTAATTTTAAAACTGTGATTCACTGGTTATTTTCGGTCACCGAATCTAAAGAGGTTTAACATGAATGGTATCAATCCATGTATTTCGGAATTCTTACTCCATAATGCACGTTATAGAAATCCACAATATTCAAAAGTGTTTTCAAGAACATTTATGTATTTATATTAAACATGTTCCCCATCTTCAGTACTTTGGAACAATATTTACACAATAATTTGATAATAAATATAAATATTCACAGTGAAGTAATCTAATAAAACAAGCATTAAAAATGAATAAATAATTAAGACATAAAGTAACATGATGAAAATTTACCCTTGCAGTAAGACGTTAGCAAACATAATTAAAACTGTCTCAATCAACGTAGAGGTATCATGTTTCCATGCAAATGGAATATGGCTGAATATAGCTGAAGCTGACGGTTAATTTTGGATTGAGATAAGATGGGTTCATGGTAAAATAATATTTTAAATTTCTAGATTTCATCACTATTTTGTTCGGAGCATTCTTCTCTAAATACAGAATTTGAAGTTTTGAATTGCGATCAAAACAGAGGCTACAATTATTTAATAAATGGCAAATGCTGACATATCAAATATTTTCATCTTTTGATGTCCCCATCGTATATCATGGAAAATTTCCTGCCCATTAGTCTCTCGTATGCAGCATTACTATTACTACAATTAACTTAGTGGATTCCATTCTATTGTAAAGAGATGGTGGATCATTTTTGGTTAACATTTTCCAAAAGTATTGCGTTTTGTAACTTACTTCTTCATTATTCGAATTACTCTGTAGTTTCAATATTAATTTTACTAGACATCAACAAGTGCGAACCACTAATCACTCATATATGGAATGAGAACCGTGAACAAACTTCAGGGATTATGAGTTACTATGTTGAGAAATGAGGTCAGTTTTACACTTTTTATTCATTTGGAACCACATCGAACTGGAGATGAACGAGTGTGGTTTTCTATCACTGAAATTCTGGACCCTCGTCTCCCCTTGTAAGGACTCTAATTACCTTGACGTTGGCGAGTCCTAAAACCCAAGAAAAAAAATGGTTTCTGAGCAGTAGCTTGAGTGTTGCGCAGAGGTTTCACAGCCGACCGAGGAAAGAAGACTAGCAGGACGGACTGCCGGACTCCACCGCATCATATCCGGCGACCGCGCGCCTGCTTTCCGGGTCGCGGGGCGTGTTGAGCTAATTATAAACGCGTCCGAGATTATGTAGAATACGGCTCGGACTGCACATTGAGTGGGAGTGGTGTTCATGAAGACGCTTCATAGAATTGCTGAGAAAATACTGGCATTTCAGTTGGCTCTTGAGTATTATATTATACAACGATATTTCTATTTCTAATAATAGTTTTTAATTGTATGTGATTTTATCTTTGCTTTTATCAGTAGTTTTTTTAGTACCCTTTTCCGTCAGAAATGTTTACATAAAATTGTAGTCTCTTCAACAATATTCTCGAATAATAATAGGATTCTGAAATAATTCTGAAAGATAGAATGAAGGTTATGTTTTCCAGATATGGGCATACACTCTAAATACATTTATTTTCAATATTTAATCGCAAGATATAAATTACGATTTGTTTCATCTGTCGCTGATATCAGCAAATTGAAAATAATACTAACTTCAATTTATTCAATACAAACTTTAATACACAGGTTAGGAGACAAGTTCATGGAGGACGAAATGCAAAATGAATTAATATCTAATATTGAACAAAAATATCAAAGCAGTTGCTGAAATTCTTTCTTGCTTCAGAGGAAGCAACGCGTTCCAAGTCAAAAGCAGTAATTCGTTAATTTTAAAGCCACAACGAACCACTCCTTACCATCCAACTAGCTAGTCTCGTTGAAGATACCATATTATTTTCTAGTTTTCAGTGTTTATGGGATTTCTGTGCTCGATATTTGCATTTTTTGTTCAAAATTTTACTCTTTATATAAAAGTAATATATTAGTCCATCATAGTTTGTATACATGTCCAATCAGCAGAATGCATCGCCATATCATACTAAGAAAACCTTTAACCTTAGAACGCAGAGACGAACTTTTCTCTTCAAGTTGTTTCTCATCCGTCTTAAATACACAAACCCTAAAATACATCATATTAATCTTGACTACATTTTGTGATTTGCAACAGAAAACCATACCAGTATTGTGGATTTCTTTTGTTCATCATATATTATTTCAAGCCAATTTATTCGGGAGATAAATTGTAAAACAAGTGCATCAAAAAGCGAAAGAAACCGTTTAAGATTTTTTCATCGTTCCGATTATAAACACTATTGAAGCAAGGCATAGCTGTGTCTTGGGATACCATAATATCTAGAAATTGACTTAGAATGAAAATTTATTTAGTTCATTGAATGAATGAGCATATATTAATGAATATAGATTCACCCTGACATGAAAATTGTAAATAAGTCACGGAAATCAAATATGATGTGTTTTCGGGATGTTTTATCTGACCTGTAAAACCATTTGTTTGTAAAAATTAAAGACAACTGCGTGTCATTAATTCGAGGTATATGTACCATTATTATATTTAATGGTAATAATAAGCACGTGGGAAAACCGTCAAAATAATATAATCTGAAAGTTAATTTCTTCAATGATTTCCTTTGTCCTATTATCATGAAAAATGAATTATCCTATTATTATTCTTAAGTTAAAACTTAAGAATAATAGAAAAAGTTAATCAAGTTACAGGTGCGTTACTGATCCAATATTATTTGACATCACAAACAAATTATTTATTTTTTTGTCTCATTCTGTGTTTGACTAGTACCGTCAACTGCATCGCGAGAAGGAACTGCTCACGCCTTCAGTCAAGAGTTTCACCCGAAACGATGCGGAAGATTGTTCTGTCATCTCCTTCAAAACCTCCACATATGCGCTCGCCATTGTCGATGCCAGTCAATAATATGGTAATGAGGCAACGGGCGCGCGCTGGGCGAAGACGGCATGAGGAGACTCTCTGGGGGCGGTTTTATTCTTCCACACTCTCACGGTAGGCAGGCTGCCGCATCCCTTAAAAACAGTTGAGGAAGACGAGACTTTTCTGTTCCCTCACAAGGGAGGTTTTGAGTGTTGCAAGGCGAAAGTGAAGGAGGAAGAATTCTATACTCCCGCGGAGGGAGGCGCCGGCTGTCTCGTGAGCATTCCTTTTGTTTCTGACTCTCAAGGGAAGGAAAAGCCTCCAGCGAATAGTAAGCAGTGAATTTTATAAATATCATACACACAACGTATCTATCAGGGATTCAGTGTGAGATTTATTATTCCAACTGAATGGAGTGTAACATCCTCTTTTTCCATGCGATGATAACTTCGTCTCTAAATGACCTCGGTTCCGCACTTCGGAACTAAGTTGGTCAGTTCCGTTTAGTGTCACGAACTTCGCGATGAGCTATTTCAAGTAACTTTACTTTCCCCTAAATTTATTCTTATCACCTGTTCCTTCGGAACTAAGTCACACACAGCCTCTCAACTTCTTTCATCTTCAACTGAAATAATGAAAATATTATTCTGATGGCACTTCGTCTAATCATTTCTTGGGTTCTTTCCCTGATTCTCTGAGCCTTTTCCCGCGTTTTATACATTTTTCATGCTTACTCCTCCTTTTTTATCGCTGATGACCCATAAAGTATAAAAATTCTTTTTTTGCATCATTAAAGTGAAATCATACGAGATATGTGAGAAGGGCGTATCTAAGTCTCTCAGGCGAGGAAGGCACTAGCGTGGCTCTTGAGAAAGTAGTTCCCCCGTCCATCGCACAAATGCGAGATATTTCTTATTCGCCTTCGCTCGTCTCTGGCGATTCCCGCATCTTATTCTTCTGGAGGTGCTCTCCGCACGCTCCGTCTCCTTATAGACCGTCATTAAAATGACATCTTAACATGTTCCAGTGGCTTTTGGAGTGCTTCTGCGTTCTATCTTGGTAACATGCCTCGTTTGCTGACCTCATCTCGCACTCCTTCCATCTAAGGACGTTCTGAGGATGCGGAAATTGGAATATGCTTCAGAAATGCATTGCATGGAATTTTACTTAGGACTTATGGGTGTTGGAGTATTGTGTGGGAGTTTGAGTGTATGGTAAGATCAAGTTTGAGGGGTCTAATAGTATAATTTGTATCTATTAGTAAATGTTAGAAAATGTGTAGATATTAATATATTAATTTATTTAAAAAATCAATCATTTCTGTCATTTAGGTTACCTCAAAATTATTATGACTGTAAATTACCTATATTTTAATTCTCATAATTTTGGGAGGATTAAGATGTTATAGAGAAGTATTTCAACAATTAGGAAATGAGTATTCCCATCAGGAGTAAAGATCAACTTGAAAACAACATAACTTTGTTCATATTCATGTATCCTTGTCATCATTTTGATGCTGTCAGTGTAACAAAGACAAAAATAGATAAAACTACAATCTGAAAATTTGTCGCAGTATTTATTTACACGTCAGGTTTTTGTGTAAATAATGATTATTCATTGATGACTATTTGAATTAGACGTGAATATGAACACTAACCGAAAAAGTTCATCAACGCGTATGTGAACACATATACGTTTTTAGAACCTCGAGGCTCTAGAATGAAACACAAAGAGAACGTTCCAAAACTGCGATGTTGTTGTGATGTCAGTATGCGTCTTGAATGCTCCTCTCTCACATCCACCCTCTCTCGCGACTTTTCTTTCCCCGTATGACTTCTCCCTCCCGTCACATCACGTCCTTGTTGCTTCCTTTTGTTAAGAGATTTTTCATTTTGTTAGAAGATTCAAGGTTTATTCTCTTTCATCTCTGTGTGTGGCTGCTTCCCATCACTTCAGACAAACGCCATCTGCGCCGCTGTGCTCTGAGCTGCACCACCATAAGTTATTACATTCAACGCAACGTAAAGAAAATTACTCTTTCCATTTCTTTCTTCTTCGTCTTTTTAGGACAGGAGGGGAAAAAATTAATATCAAACGTGTTCCACATTCTGACTGCATCTTACAGATCTGTAAGTGTATACCGCAAATCCTGAAATGAAAGACTGTAGAGGTAACAAGAAGGGTGTGTATTGTACGGTGAACTCTTGTGGCTGCGGGACTGCTTTTCATCCAGCAATATCCTGTTGGAGTTACCTGATGCTTCTAGGACGGCACATCCTGAATTTGCCTGATTAAGGGCAAAGGAAGTCAGTCATCATATTTGATACATTTCAACAGGAGATCGTAATAATAATCGATTACTTGTAGGAGAGCAATGATTCATTTACCTTCATTATATGACTCATGCTTCACCACATCACTCGAAGTAACCATAGCGATCATGTTTACAAGCACATTATATTAAAAGAGAATGGAAAAGTAACTTAAGAATTGTTCATTATTTTTATTTTTTGTTTTAAATATTACTACAAGAGAAGAAGAAAAGATAAACTAAGTGATAAAACTACCAGTTTTAAAGAAAAATTTCTTGATATTTATATGAAATTTTTTACACAATTATCATAACTGATATTTCATTATATGTAATTAGTAGTTGATGATTTAGTAGTAATAAATTACCTCATAATTCTTCAAATAACAATGACGTAGTGTGATTCAGAAAAATGTAATGATGTGTATAATTGACAAAAATATATGAATGATATAGTCAATGAAATTTTAAAAAAATTCTATACCAAAATTGTGCTTTAATGAAACCCATCAATACAATACAAAATATTGTAAGTATACTTACCTTTAAATTTAAACAAATTAAAAATATACATTTTGTGTAGTATTTTTTATGTTTTGAATTACTGAATTTATGGAGTAACATCCTTTGTGAAGATTAGTCATCGGCTATCTATGTAGTATTTCGTTACTAGTCATTACGAAAAAAACGTTTTTTATCTTTCTTTATTTGATTGTTCGTGAAAAAATACAATAAATGTTTAAATTTCAAACTTGAAACAAGTCCTCAGTTTTCGTACTTATCCCACGTTTAATTAGTCACTCACACTACACCTTTTTATCTAATGACTATATAAATCAATGTTTTATTCCTTTTATTGGAGGTTCCGAGGTGCATAAACAAATTAAAAAGCAATATTGATTCGAGCGAAGGAGACATTTCACTTCTATTACCATCTCACAAAAGGATGGCTCGAGATATTTATACGCATTCGCTAGCGGAACTGCCCGCATACACCCAGACAATATTGCGAAACGAGTGCGTTAGTCCTGGAACGACATACCTGTGCCGAGCGTTCTTGCCCCTCTCCACTCGTTTTTCACAGACGTGCGCGTTCCCTCTGCTTAGCTTCATATCTCTCTCCCTTGCCTTCTCACTCCTTACCTCTTTTCGTAATTACCTCTCCTTCTTCTCTCTTTTTAATTTCTACTTGCTGTGCCAAGTTTCCCTCCTCCACATACGACCACGATTTCACTACTCCGGAATATGTTACTTCTCACTATATCTCTGTTCTCCTGTGCGTCCATCATATTGTTTTACACTTACTTGCTCTATTTGTTGTCCCAACCTCCTCGATCGTTTTGGTTGCTGGTTCTATTTCTGTCCTACTTCTTCCTTTGCTATCCCTTTTATCTTCTCCGTCTCATTTCACCCAGGTTTCCCCTCCAATTACTCCCTCGTCTATTTCCTTTCCTCCGCACGCACTGGCGACTGCCCCTTCCGCATTTCGTCGCCTCTGCGCTCCGCCACCCGCACCTGCGCGCCGTGGCTTCCCTCCCCGCAGCAATTAGACCAAACGTTAATAACACACGGCGCACGCGTAATGAAGCGCCACCAGCCGGTTGCGGACTCGGCAGCCCGCGAGACGTGACATTTTTATCTTCGCGGTGGAGTCCCTCGCCACCGTCGTCACGCATTGCCTCGCTACACCGTACACCCTCCATCCACTTCTTTATTCTGCTGCGTCCACCTTGTAAATTCACTTCCCGTGCTCCCCCTCTTACCCTCTCACTTTGCGTTATTTCTTCATCGTGCCCTTCACGACTCAAACATTCCTTAATACATTCTCGCATAACACCGTCATAAACGCGCATTTTCTCAGAAAACACTGCTACCCATATAACTTGAGTAATATGTTTACTATACGGTCCTCTCACTTCAGAATATCCAGTTCATAAACTGCCATACATCTATGAGTCACCACTGATCTTAGGAACTCGAATATCAAAAGTAATTTCTCACATTTCACTATCTTTTTATAACATACCTTTCCTCTCATGTAAAAGTTTCCCCGAAAATAAGAATATTGTTCCATAATATTTCTATTCCATAACATCTTGCACAACTCTTTCATTCACTCTCAACCGTAATACTCCATTTCATCATAGAACTCTTCCCTCGCAAATATCGCCACATAAATATTATTCCTCGACTGATAACCAATAAAATCCACTTCCAAACCACACGTGACTACTTCATAATTAAGACTACTGAAAAACAACTTTCTTTAATACAACAGTTTTTCAATTGAGAGCCCACCCCTAATACAAGGGACAGACTCCACATTACTTCGTGTTACATCGAAAGAGTACATGCTTGGGCAGCTGTCACAGCACACAACTAACGCCTGTGACCCAACGTAGCCATTCACGCGCTCGTCTTCTGTTTTATGTTTTCGCGGTGCGTTTTCACTCTGCTACTGCTGCTGTAGGTAGTGCGTTTGTCTTAATGTTGTGGCGTTATCTTTATCTTCTCTTCCCGCGGTCTTTTCTGAGGGTATTTCTGTCACTTTTTTTACAACTGTTTAGTTATCCTTCTCCATGACAACGCTTTTACTGCGATTACTGTTACGAATGGTTTGCTTCTTCATTCCGGGAATTTTTTTGGCTACTCTTCTAGGTTAGCCCAAACAGAGGTGAATTTTTGCAAGTTTTCTTCTAGTTTACTCGGGGTTCAATATTTTTATTACTTCCTATTTTTTATTCATTTTCCATTTAAGAGCGTGTCATAGCTGATTATTTGAGGACAGCAAATCTTTTTCATTAATGCAACAACGAGACGTAAGTTGTATCCATCTTCGTAGACATTATGTTGTGGCGATGAGAATTAGGGATGGGAATACTTCTTATTCCGATCGGTATTACGATATTGTTCTTTGATGAATATTAGAACCTGTCTGCCACTTCTGGTGAGATGTCAATGCAGTGTGTGATGTGATGTTAACACTTTTTGGCGTAATTTTTATTCCATTAAATTGTTTTCGATTGAGCTAATTTTTTTTCGACAGAATACAACGATGTGGCATTGTCAGGGCCTGAAGATGGCGAATATTCCAACGGGTACATTCCCACCCAAATATAATAAACTTAATTACGTAAATACAATGTCAAAACGTCAAGTCCCACGACAGGCCACGAAGGTATCCAAGGGGTTCACTGAGTGTAGTGCTCCGAAATTACGTTCAGAGACCTCGGAACTAAGAGAAGAAGGCGTGACCAGAATCTTGCTCTGCCTGATTTGACTCCTGGATAGACCAGGGACTCGTTTTGCTGCAGGCCGAATAGGTCTGGGAGTCAGTCTAGATGTTGAGATACGATGAAAAATGCAAACTTACACGGGATCAAAACTCAGTCATCCAGCTAACAGCTCAGCGCTCTACCCACTGAGCCTTGTTAACTCCAAATACTGTGTAAAACTGTTTAAATTATCGGAATTTTCATACCGATAGTGTACGCATCGTATAAATAAAATTTTATCAAATACCTCTAGTATTTTTATCATAGTTAGTAATATATTTCAGTGATTTCCCCTCCGCATCTCCTCTTTCCTCCAACTCCTCTTCTCGGAGGGGTGTCCCCACACCCGCCCACTTCATCACCAACGAACGCAATCAGTCGCATGTGCTTATCTCCTTCTCGACCTTTTACTCGGGTACGCGCCGCTGCCTATCACTCTTATCAGCACTGCTCGCCACCCGCAAACGCCCCTACCACCGTCGCCCGACATCTCTACCTTCTCTGCCCTCGTGCCGCTCGCAGCTCTGGCGGAAAGATAAGGTGACGTCATCTACACATGGCCGAGTTTTACTCCGCACATGCCCCACTCCGCGCCTTGGTTCCTTAATGAGACTTTATTTCTTTCAGTTATCATTTTCAAAGTTGGTGAAGGATCTAGCAGAATTTGGAAATGAGGCATGGGTACAATAGGTATCACTGTGGAAGTGATGAGGTATTGGTTATTTCGTGTCATTAGTATGAAAAATATCCGAATTAATGAAAACGAAAACTTGAGTGTTAGGTAAAACGTTTGAGAAATTAAAATTATATTAATTGAATAATATGAACTTTTTATTTTGTAATTCTGTTGAATGAATCCAGGAATTGTTTTGGATTCGATTTGTATTCACAGAAGTGTCGAATTTTACAAAGGTAATATTTCATATGAAGGGAACATTCGCAGAAAGTTTTTAACCTACATTTTGAATTGCAGTCTTCATCTCTTTAGTTTCTCATGTCTATTGTTGAATTCTTCTTCAAATCTAAAATCATTACTACAAAATTTATGAAAAATAGTATATTTAAAGTGACAGTTTGAGTCATTAAAGTCAACAAGCAAAGAGACGTGTCATATAGATTTGATGAAGTAGTTTTCGTTGATGATGAGACTAAAATAAAATTGTTTGCGTCCTGAAATGAAACTCCATTTGTTCCGACTCTTTCGTTGGCGATCTTTATTTCTTTCTGATTCTCGTTACCTTGGAGATGCTTCCTTACAATTGGGTTCTCTAGTAAAAACAATAGTAAGTCATGAAGTTCACGAGTAAGAAAATTACTGCAATCGATCTTTAGTACGACCAATAGTCTTTTGAAGAAATATGAAGGCAAAATCCTCGCTTATTTATTTAATCCAATTCAAGTCTCGCAGGAAGGGAGTTTGAGACATTTTAGCTTTGAGAAGCGACGTTCGGTACTTCTTACAAACACTTGCTTAAAGCTTGATTGTTACAAACTAGTTGGAGCCATAAACAAAACATTCATAAACACATAAATTAATTTAATGTCTACTTATTTCATACCTGAAAATGTCAAGAGTCATACAATTTTAGAAACGTAATTCCTTTTTTAACACTTTTAATTAATTATGTGTGTACATTCATATTCGTAAATGATTTAGAAAATTCGATTTGACCAATAGTTTTCTATTTATTTCAGCACAAAAAAAAGAGATTCTGAGTGACGAAGGATTATTGATATTCTTGAAATCTAATTTAATATGTTATGAGGACTATATTGAGTAGCGTAACGAGTAACATAAGTTTTCAGATTTAGCGAGACATTATGAATTTCTTAAAAGTCTATAGAATTTATTTTATGGGACCTTCGGTGACTTTCCTTGCTGTGCTATTCCTTGTCCTTGCTTCTGCAGATCCCAATTTTCTGACAAACAGAGTTTCGTTCCATTTGCTTGCTTTGAATCTTTTCGCTTTGTCCTTTTTCTTCTTAAGTCTTCTCATATCTCTTCAGAGTAGGCTAGTCCGTTACTAATTAAGATTTTCAAACTGAATAAAAGAAGGAAAGAGTTAAAGGAAGACCGAGACGGCGAACTAGAGTAGCAAAATAATGAAAGATCTTGAGGAGAAAATGGAAATGAAGTCCGAAGGAAATCTTTTATATTCGGGGAATAACTTTGTATTTAAAGTTGGCGCTCTCAATATGTTTCCTTTGCAAGTCAGCAGTTATATCTAATAGTCTTCTAAGGTCTTTTTGTAGAGTTAACAAACTTATAGGATGAAATATGTTACCAAGATTTTATAATTAGTTATTAGTATATCCTTCATATAGCATCCTTTACTGATGTTATTTCGTATTCACTCAACTGACTGGATGTTTTAAACGATATGAATGTACAAAAACAATCTAAAGTAAGTCATAAGATTTAAGTATGATAAAGAAAAATACATTTTCGTAGTTTTTCAATATTATGTTGCTTATCTCTATTAAGTTAGTTTCTCCTCTCCCCTACAATTGTTTACTTTATTCGAATGTCGTAATAATTTTTATAATCTTGCCATTGAACTTTTTAAAGAAGGCGTATATTCCTTCCAAATGTATTCAATTACGTATTCTTCGGTAACATTTTCTCTTCACTAAATTGTGGACAATAAAATTGTCTTAAAATATGTGTAGAGGCATGGATAATTTTCAAGACTTCTTGCAATATTTGATTCCATACTGATTCCATAGATAATTTATCTTCTCTATTAATAAAGTTCTGTGTATGTTCAATAACAAAAGGAAAGGACTTACTTTTATTACAACTATAAATCAGATTTCCATTTATTTACAAAATGATTGCCTTTTTCGCTCGAAGGAAACGATTTATAGAGTAAATTTTGTTCTTTTAATTGCAACCTTTACCTAAAAAATGGAAACAAAAAAAGAAGAAGAGACCTTAAAGAAAATGAAAATATAGACAATATTCTTCTGGTATTTCATTATTTTAACTTAACATGTTTTAGACAGTTAATTTTTACTTTCCATTTTTTTTAATGTTGTAACTCTTCATCGAATCTTTAGTATGTATAATTAATAAACATAAATAAATTAAAAATAATAAGTCACTCTCTAAAATAAGGTTTTTAAGTTGAATTAATGAGATACAATATTAGACTTAATAAGTTATTATTTTATGATATTTGGATGTTCTTCTATATATTCTTAATTTTTTGTATTGAAAAGTAATAAAAACTGCTGAGGGTTAATATTAATTTAAAAGGATCTAGGCTTTCAAAAACATTCTTGAGAAAAGACAGATTATTCAATAGATACCTCTTAAAATGATTCCCGCTTCTTGAATAATCCTTCTTGGATGATACGCCAAGTTACGCATACACTGAGTGTTTTAGCACAAGGGGATATTTATTACAGTCACCTATTCCTATACAAGCGGAATAACGAAAGCGATAAACCAGTCGCACTCACTCGCAGAATATGAATGCAAGTGCGTCGTGCCTTATCTTGGCCTCGCTCTGCTCCACCGTCGCTCGCCAGCTGCGATGCAGATGCAGATGAGTGTGCAAGTGCAGGCAGGCACCGAGCCAAAGGATGCAGAGGTGGATTCCACAATGAACAGCGCCCTGCCAACGACAATCCTCTCGCTGCAGTATTGTGTTCTTCGCGAATCTCAAACTCTTCTCAACCGTAATCTACGTGCTCCTCTGTTTTGGGTGTCCTTTTACATGGGACTAAATGAAAAATGAAGTGTAATTGTATAGATTCAAGCAGATGTGCTGGAGTAATTGAGATTTATTTGGATAGTGTTCGCTACATTCAACTAATTTCATGCATGAGTAGAATTTCTTAATGTTGAGAATAAGCCAACACACTTTATAAATCACTTTTTCTTTCAAACTGAACGTACTATGAAAAGAAGGTATTTAGACAGTACACCATTTTGTCTGACAACTTTCAAATTAAATTTCCATCAAATATGTGATTATATTCTTATTTGTTTGATTAGTGACAATCTACGATTGTTCTTGTACTGAATAATTCGTTTATAATTCGCTTGCGGATATGTATGGTTTTTCAGGGTAATTTACTTTATTATGATCGTAACTTCAATATAACGTCTTAATGAAAAGTTCAAAAGTGTAAATAATTAATTTTTACTTGAGAATGAATTTTTATTGATATTGATCTAACGTGTACGTAGTATTTTTGTGTTCAACATTTTAAACGCTCCTGATATTATTGATCCTCAAAACGTTTGATTAAAAGAATATTCCAAACATAATTTAAAATTTGAATAGTGTTATTTAATATATAGTATAGAAAATGTTGAGCAACACGCGAATTGGATCAGATATATCAATATTTTGGGAGTTAAAATTACAAAATATGTTATGTAAAATTATAAAAAAAATGTGTGGTCAAGTTTTTGAAAAGAATGATTATCTTGCAAAAAATACGTCTCTCAGTACCTTACATTTCGGTTCTTGGCTGCTCTCATTTTGTGACCCTCCAAAGTCCCTCGCATACTTCAATCCATCGATTCGTTCGCGTGCATGTGTTCTTTTCCACCAGTTCCACTCGATAGACTGTATAAATCGCGCGAGCCATCCTTATGATTATTCATTCCAGAGACGAACTTAAGCCGTCTGTGGACGCGCCCAGCGTAAATGCAATTAACCCGCCCTAGACAGGGCTTGTGAGCCAACGCGAGAACCCGCAGTAGCTGAGGAACGTGGATGGCAACGGGCTCGCGGAAACGTTGTCCGCCAGGACACGGGGAAGGTTGCCACTAAGAAGGGACCGCGCTTGGCACCCTCTCTGACGATGTGATTGGCCATTTGCCAACGATGAAAAAAGGAAAGAGGAGGAGGGTATATAGAGGATGTTCCCTTTTCGTCTATAACAGTAGTTACCCCATTTCCTTGCTCTCCGCCTTCATCTGAGTTCTTCTTCTTAGGACTCGACGTTTCACCATCCCTGCAGCTTGTGTTCCCCTTTCTTCACTTAACCTCTACAACCTCTCTTTTAATGTACTTCTTCCTCATACAACCTTTTCTCTTTGTGATGAGTGACGAAAAGGAAGTTTGCACGTGTAATTTTACATAATTATTTTCGCAAATTAAAATATTTCCTATATTGCATTCTTCAAAAATATTAGAAAATTAATGGTACCTTGCAAAGATTTCGCAGGCGTGAAGTTATGAATAATAAGAGAAGATTCAAATACATACAACGTCGAATTTTTAAACCTTGTTCCTTACAAATAAAATATCGCCAAAATCAAGAAACGGGTAATTTTTGGAAATTTTGAAATGATGGCTGCCTCGTACATAAGGAAAACGTTTTAAAGAGACTTGAAGTCTACATTGATCTTGTGTTTGACTCTTAAAAGCGATCTGTGCCAAATCAGTTGAGTAAATTTTTCAATAATTGATGAGAGAATTCGAATGCATACATTGTAGAATTTTTAAAACTATTTCTTGATCAAAAAGAAATCCAAAAAACAGGAAGGGGGAAATGTTTGGAAAATTTAAGGAGATTGATATATTTTTATGGATGTTTGTAGTCGATGGCAAAAATCCGAAAGTATGGAAGGAATTTTATAGAAATTTTAATCCTGGTTGCGTCCGCGTTGCCATTTGAGCCCTGTATTCAATTTTACGTTTCAAACGTTACATTTTACGTGTCATACAAAAGAGTCAAACGAAAGAATGTAAAAAAGAAACGTATTGTTTTGTCAAACCGTATTTTGTAGTGCGAAGGTATTGAACTGAATTATGTCTGTTTCGAAGAAGATTATTCTTGCGTTTTTTACGTGGTTACTCCATGTCTTTTAGTATCTCCAGTGGTTATATATCTTGCTGGTATTGAACAAGGGTCAATAAGAAATAAAGGAAACGAAAATGTTTCCTTTCGTATTTTCTGTGTGCGAAAAATAATATTTACAGTTTCATTAATAAATAAAGAGAAATTTAAAAAATATTGTGGTTATAGATACGTTGTGAATTAACTACTTCTATCGATCTGTCTTGTTAAATTATGTTTGCTAATTATTCTCGTATGACATAGTTATCCCCTCTGTCTTTGGCCGTCTCGTGTTATAACGCGCTGCCTTTAGAAGGCTTCCATCCGTTCTTCCCTCCGGAATCTCTCGTACGCGGCAAACAACGCTTCACGCCTTTTACTAACCAACGTCCCACCCCACCTACCCCCCTCACATTTCAAGGACATTCACTCGCCTTGTGAGATGTTGACAGGCTCCATAGCACACACACCGCGTCAGCGTATAACACGCGTTTTGGGACAGGCAGGATTTAGAGCGCGTGGGTGGGTGGGCGTGGTATGGCTTGGGGAGTGGGAAAGGGTTGGGGACGCTTCTGTCACAGTTTCGCCCCGCGCCGGTTTATAAATGAACTCGCACCATCCTTCCTCTTACACTCTCTTTGTCGTACTTCGTTTCTTCTTTCCTTTGGCAGTCGTTGTGTTCACGCTTTTGCTCCGGGAAGCGGCACACTTATCTACGATGCTTATTTCGTGGAACACTTGCATTCACTAGAAACGGGGTTTCCGGAAATTTTGCTGAGATTTAAAATAGTGGAATGTTAGGCCTCAAATATCCCCACTATACTCCATTTGTTTTACTTTGAGAATTTAGCATAGTCATTCAGTTATTGACAAGTAATTGACTTTGGTAGTATTTTTATAATTAAGATTGTAAAGTTCATCATTTTGGAATGACTTTTTTTCATTCCTTAGAGCTCCTGTACTAACAAGAATTTGATCCGTCAAAATGTTTATCCGTCCAAAGTCACTCAGAGTTTAAGCAAAATATATTTCAGTGATATATAACTGATTCACTTATTAAAGATGAAATCTATGTATTACAAAGTGTAGATGATTTTTTCAAGAGTTTTCAAGTTTTAAGTGCAGAAACATCATTAGTTATTCACATTTATTGGGCCACTTTGTCACAAGTGAGTATATATGAGCAACAAACCATAATGAGAATAGTTAACCTATCAAAAACTTCTGAAAATAAAAATACTTCCGTACCTTCGACTATAACTCTTCCACAAAATATCTTTTACATATTTCTCGAGGTGTCTGGATGGCGCCGCATCAAACTTGAGGGAAGTTCTCAACTTCTCCATTTAGTCCTTCAAATCATCTTCGCGATCTTGCAGAGTGCTTGCATGTAGATATCACTCTGCTTCCTCCTCACAAAATCGAACGGATACGTGGGAAGGTTTTATAATCGACACGTGGGTATCGTGAGAAATGTAGTAGTAGACATTTTGATTAACTGCAAGAAACATGATTATTTATATAAATATCACTTTTATTTTATGTTTTTGATTAAAAACTTTTATCAAAGAATATAGATATCTATTTGTTTTGTCAAAGAATATAGATAAGGAAACTAGGAAATTTTTCCATTTGCTTTACGCTTGTACTGATACATGTACATTTTCTTAACTAATATGTCTGACATTAATGAAATTTCCACGTTTTGCCATGTCACATTATTTGTTTCATAACGTGTTTTCGACGGCATGGCCGCCATCATCAGTGAATCTAAAGAAATTATAAAAAATATATTGATAAAATAACAGAATTGAAATTAAGAAGATAAACATTTTTTATTGCAGAATAAATAGAAGTGAATCGAAAAGACGTTACAAAAAATACACTGATAAAATTATATAATTGAAATTAAGAAGATAATTTTTTTACAGAATAATATTCAAGTCCATCTAATGAATGAGGATCAACTAAATATATATCACGACTTTTAAAAATAAAGTTTTCTGAATGTGGAAAAGTTTAAGGAAAACAACGTGAGTTGACAAATGACTCACCTCCTTCATAACATGTCTGAGTATGTGCTCTACTGTTCTCAACATAATCAGGTATTACGCGCAGACATTTAAAAGAAATTGAATTTGAAAATGATGACCACCTCGTGGACCATTATATCAAGACTCCTTTCGTATTCAATCGGGTTGGTTTGAGGAAAGTACAACAACTAGAGTAATCATTGAATCCGCTTACACCAAATGACAGTTTTCTTATATTCAAGTCATCGAGTCTCTCTGTGTGACATCGAGTCACTGTACGTGACGGCAAAGTGAAATAGTCTCAGTGAAACCGTAGCACCGGGAACCGCGAAAGTGTGTTTTATGATTCAACTTCTCCTGAGAAGCGTGGCGGTTAAGGTGCTCGCAATACAGGTGTCTGCATCATGGCGTAAACACGAAGACGCGACCACAACCCGGCGGTGTTGTGGAGACATATCTCCGCGGTGCGCATCGCGTGCCCGTAAATACCTCGCGGAGACTCGTTTTGTCTGCATTAGCATCACAATAAAGCACGGCGACCGCGCAGCCGCAATTAGTAAGAGCATGCTTTGCTTAAGAACGTGACTCCGCTTCTCAAAGGACCTCCACGCGCAGTGTGAGCGTTCGCTTTTTCACGTTTGATCATCACTTCTGGGGATGAGGAGGGTCAACTCAAAGAGAAAACGATATGAGTCAACCCCACCATCCCATAAAGCCAATATCTCCTCTTTTTCCCGTTCCTCTGTTTTCTACCTCCAAGAGCCATACCGTCATCATACCGTCGACATCATCACTACCAATTTCACTTTCACTGTTTCCACCACCATCATCCTCTCCCCACCTCCCAACATCGCCAACGTTGCGCCTGCCGTCGACGTTCACATGACTCCAACCCCTCATCCTTCCCTTCATCCTGGGATAAGCGTCCTACACGAACCCCGTCCCCTCCCCACTGCTCCCCTCTGTGGCGCAAGGGATCTACGTAATATTTTCCCGTTAATTGCCCTGGCGGGTTTATACTCGAGAGGTAAATAGAACAAAACTAGGATTTAAGCGACGCGTCCTGAGTGCTTTGCGGTGGAGGCGGCGGTGGCGTTGGACATGAGCGCATAAGCTAATTAATGCCTGCGCGGAGTGGAAAAGTCGGTTGAGAGGTAACGCAAGGCCACGGGAGGAGTGGAGGCAGAGGGAGACGGGTTCAAGAGGATGGGGTGGCGGCGTCAGGGGATGCTGAGCGGTGTGGACGTACAGAGAGCGAGTTCGTGTTACTTCCTACTGCTGAAGTGGTGGAATGGATCCGAACTTCTTCGTGGTTTCATTGTAGAAAGATTTCAAGGGATTGCATTAAACGATTTTGTGAATTAGACTGTATCAGTTTATGACGGATAAGAAGTTGATCATAATAGAGCGGTGGAATACTAACGTTTTCATTGATTCCTAGATAAAGACATATTTTATCATGTTTCTGGAAGAAATTTTTGAACCTTAATACGAATACTTTTGACTGCAGTTATGGAAGTTAAAATTATGTCTTACTCAAAATATTTTATTATAAAAAATCGTGTATTGGGAATTGATGGTTAAGCAGGCTAATAAAACAATTACTAATATTACAATTTTTATTTTATTTTCTTCGCACATGCCATTTATTTGACGTCAGATATTCTTAGGTGTATTCATTGTTTATTTTTCTTCAGTAACAGTTCTGGAATACACACAAATAGCCATTTCGGGTATTTCAGTACTTGTATGATGAGATCTTCTCTCGCTAACACTTTTGACGATGATGAGAGCGTGTTGAGCGTTTTCGTTTTGCCCGAAGGCAATATCATGCGAGATAGAATACGAGCTTGTTTTCCCGTTTATGTGTTTGCAACGTATCAAAGTCCAATTTTGGTATACCATTCTTCCAACAACGGTAAAACTCTTTTTATGCTTTCAGTTCGTGGTTTCTTTAGACTAAAGGAAGTCTATTTCCTTTGCTGTGAGACGGCCTTAGTCTCGACACGCCCCTCAATATTTCAATCCCAGACATCTCCCTTTTACCTCGTCCTATCCGACATTCGCTTATGTCTTATCACCCATAAACTCTCATCAGCGAATGACCTCCTAAACGCGAAATGTATGAGATTGTAAGGAGAATGGGTTGTTTGACGATACACAAAGAGAATGAGTGCTAAGTATCTTCTCGGATACTTTTTGCTCGCATTGCTCGTCTTTTTCCTCGCGATACGTTTTGGATGAAGTGGGACTCCTTTGTTATCCGGACCTCAATGCTTCGTCCGATAACCCCTCCCGTCGTTCACTCGTGGTTCGATATGGCCTCCCTAAGTTGTATTCGCTTTTGCGTGAGCCGAGGTATAAAAGGAACAGAGCTTTGGCCAAGATATCTTCGCTAGATGAGAAGGGATGAGAAATTGAAGGTAATGACGCGTTTGAATTCCCGATGCTATTATTTAATGTCCGTTGGGACGAAACACGAGTCGAATATTTTGACAAATGAAAGGTTTAGCAAATTGAAAGTTTTATAATCGCGATAAAATCAGTGAGACATGAAGGACGTCAATAATTCGTTTATCAAGACAAAGAACGTGATGTTTCTTTTACATTCCTCGAGCATTTGGTAAATAGGAAAATACGTTTCCTTGTTACGTTTTCTGGAACAAGAATCGATGAAAGAAAGGTACATCCTAAATAGTATTGTTGTGGTTTGCATAATATAAAACATTACATAAATATTTCCTCTCCGTAAATGAAAAGGTACCAAAAATACCTTATCACTATCATTAACACAATAGACATTCGTGTGCAGTAATAATTTTTTTCTCATGGTTGTCGTGGCAATACAGCGTGCTTTTAGATTAATTCACTGAGTTGTGTATTGCATCACCTCAATGATTGTCTTGCCTCAATTTCGCGTGATTTTCTTGGAATTCTGCTACAATGAGTATAGAATGACACGCGTCATCCACTCGATCTAATCTGTAAGTACATTGATATTGTTGCAAAGTGTATTTTATGAACAAATTAAATTTACAAATTATACACATTTAAAATAAATATACAAATTAAATTTATAGATAGGTTTGAGTTACTTCGGATGTCATATATAAAAATATTCATAAATATTGCTACTTACAAATGGACTTGTGACACGCGACATCTGAGGTTTCATTTGGAAGCGATCAATTCCGTAAGTAGTGTTAATTGTTGTAAATTATTTTATGAGCAACTTATTCAATTTAATATTATTTTAAATTATTATTAATATAATTCAACAATTTTAATAAAGAAAATTTCCTCTTAAATTTTTATCTTTAAGATGGTTGACAGTGTCCTTCGTGCGACCTCTGAGTGTGGATTCATAAGCGCGACCACAGCAGGGCTAAAGAATGACACTCTAACCTATGGTGATTTGAAAAAGAATATTTGTCCAAAACCACAAAATATACAAGGCGAAGGTGCTCAGATAGTTGTGAATGAATTTCAAATACTTTATCTTTATATAAATCATTTACTTACGTCATTCCTATCCTCATCAATTGGAACAAAATTTGGAAAATAAAAGATAAATATAGAAATTCACACGTGCAACTTCTAAAATGGTTTAATTAATTTATCAAATAACCACCTATTGAAAATATTTTTAGTAACAAATGAAATGTTGATTTTAAAAATAAATTTTAAATACTTATTAAAAATTAGTTATATTGAAATTGATTTTCCGCGTGAAATTAAAAGCTATCCATGTTTTTGGATCGTCATCTATTTTCTTGAACGTTCGTCCCAAATTTGTCGTCACTGAGAATCAAAAACATTTTACACAATGTTTTATTTAAGTTCAAACCAAAAAAATGTCAATCTGAATAATTTTATCCTGGAATCTCATCAATTTTCTTTACAACATAAAAATCACTGAATAAAATTAACTCTAGTAGTTGTTAAAAGAAGTTAATACTCTCGTTCACAAAATATCGAAATTACAATTATCATAGTACGGTTATGTATGAGGGAATTACGTTGGCAATGAGTACAATGAAGTACAATAAGCGAAATCTATTGACAAAGGAGAGCATTTGAACATGCGGCGTTGTTTCCTCACTCGCAAACATGACTGCATTACTTTCTCTTAGATATGCTCCCAACTCATAATTCGTCACTTGTTGTCCAGATCCACATTCAAATTTCAAAATTTTGATCGTACACGAAAGAAAAAAATATAATGAAGAAAGGGTTATGATTAGAATCTAGTTACTAACAAACTGATGAGTTTCTTTAGATGAATATTGCATTTTATAAGAAGTACGTGAACAATAACCATGCCCATTTTTCTATTACCAAAATTAACTTTTTATGTAATTTGTTTGTATCATGCATACTTCTTTTACGCATTGCTTTTAAATTTTAGGGGTTTTTACTTACGTTGTTTAACTAGAATTTGAAAACAAAATGTTAAATTTGAAATCTCTATATAATTAACTATTTTCCATCGCAAACATACGTCTTAAGTCTGGGAGTGAACAATCCATGAAATATTTTCCTTTGATATTTTATTTATATTTAATGTTTAGAAAGGTTATTAACGATTAAAATCGTTTTATTTTTTGACACGTAGGCTCTTATTAATATACTTTAAGTATTTATATTTTAATTTCTTGAAACGATAAAATGTTTTCAATGCAGAGTATTTAAATTTCTATGAAGAAATTAAAAAAATATATTTCTTGGTTTACCTAATAAATCGATGAGTGGAATTGAGGGTTAATGAATAGCATAAATTCTGTGACAGTGAATGTGGTCGCAAAGCCGATTTTTATTATCTCACATACGTAGTCTTGAGAAAGTAATGATATTGGGAATAAATCAATAGCGAGTTTTTGACGGAAATACCGTTTCGGATGTCTCTGATCCTTTTTTAACCTGATGTTCGGCCGTCTGTCTGTCCATCTGTTGAGGTGCAGCGAGTCTGGTTAAAGGAATTAGTCACTTTTAGTCACATTTAGTATCTTAACATACTATCTGCTTGTTATCGACGTACGTGTTCTAATTTTTGAAAAAGTACTTCATATAAATCAAAGTTGTTTAAAAGATTTCTCAAAAACGGTCCCGAGTTTTTCTTTAAATTTTCTGTACATAAATTATAAAGCGTATGCCTTTCATTCGCTTACGCGAATAGTTCTGATAGAAATGTAGGAAAATAATATAGTCGCATTACCTCATTTAGTCACTATCAAGAGACTTGAAACCTATTTGGCAGCGTACATGTAGTAAGAAGACGGAGAATAATCTTTAGAAAACTAAATGGAAAATATAATACTGATAAAATTTATAGAAGAACGAAAAACTCACTCTTCATTTCATCGTATTACTATAATGAGATAAAATTTATGTTACTCTCTATAGTATAAACCTGTAAAAACACAAAGTGTCTAGAAATAATATTCAAGGAATTTGTTATTATTAACGATTCAAATATAATAAAATTGAATAAATATTAATATTTCGTGTAGTATTTCAGAGCCCGAAAATAAGAGTTCCTTTTTTTACTTTCTCATATCCGCAGTATATAGAAAGAATAGTAATCGAAAAAAAAAAAAAAGAATTGATTGCGAGAAAATTTATAATGGAAAAAAATGTCAGTGGTGCGTGATTAGAACGTAACAACTTGTTTTTACCAAATAATACGGTTTCTAGAACTGTCTTTTGTTTCAATTCTTTTTGAAGAGAGATAACTGACATCTTTGATTCAGTTGAGATAATCCCATATCCATTTCGACTGGGAATGCGACATGTTTTCTTCGCGGAAGCTATAATAGTACCGGTAGTAATGTAATAATAGTAGTAGTAATAACGTAGTACCGGTAGTAATGTCCTCTACAGGAGTCATCCCTATCTCCCTCCACAATAGTATTAGCATGTTAAAATTGCGTAAGACCATTTATGTACAACTTCAGAAAGCTGTTTTGCTCAACACATCAAGAATAGTCAGAAAAATTTTGGATCATCCAGAGTGAGTGTGCTTGGTGTAGCTCGTACCTCACTACGACCAGCAGAAAAAGCTGAGATCCTAAACGGAATAAAATAATAATAATAATAATAATAATAATAATAATAATCTGTGTGATATCTGTTTGAGGGAAATATTACCTTAACGCAGAGTATGATAACAATTTGATACAAGATCATACCACTGAAAGATGATGAGTGAAGAATGTATTAATTACGAATGTTGAGTACCCATGTGTTTGTTACATTTACCAGAACTACGTTTGCGATTGAAATTATTATTTATTCAAATGATAAAAATATATAACTTGGACAAATGATAAACATAATTAATTGTAGGTGGAGCGTCATGCGAATGAAATTAAAAACTTATTAATCTTTCAGTATATTGAATATTTTGAATTCATATACTATTAAAATGGTAGAAGAAATAAATTTAATATTCATTTACAAGAACAAAAAACCTTTTTCTTTGCATGAGATGGATATTTATTGCGATTAATTTCTTTCTATGAATGCAAGGCTAAGGAATCCCTGCATCTCGTGAGTGGTCACGTTGTCCGTTGTGTCCACACCTCTCCGTTCTCCTCCCCGCATCTTCTCATTCCGCTCTTCGGCCCAACAGGACGGGGAACAGAGTGCGTGGCGCCTGCACTGACCCTCCCTCCCAACCCCACTACACTCACCATACCACCCCGCCGCCGCGGCGCGTCGCGCCTGGCCGAAGTCGACGTAGCTAGCGTCCGTTGTTTGAGCTGTCCTAACTCGATTACGGACCTCCTCCCTCACCACATCTCGTATTCTCTTGCGTGCGCTTCCATTTTACGTTCAAAATGGAATAAAAAATATATGTAGCCACGACGGACTGATTGCATTACCACAACAGTACCAGATTTCGCAATTTATTTTTCAAATTATTGTCACATAAATCTACATATGTTACGTTGCATATGGACTTGTGATTCTGCATCCTGACGTTGGGTTTATCAAAACGCCATCCGACATTTAATGACAAATTTGATTAAAGCCTAATTAATTCTGCGGTGAATAAATACGCACGGTTCGTGGACAATTTTAATGTAATTAATACACCGCAGCGTTTCCCAAAGTTTACTTAAATTCTCTTTTTTTAACGTACAGGAGAACAAATTATTGTGAATTGCAACCCTCGTATGAGTGTGGATTGGTATACTATAATGTGGATATCTCTTGTTCTATCACTACACGTAAGAATAAAAGAGAGTGATGCGTGATGCATGATGCCTGCAAGTTCCATCGTCTGAAGAAGTTATATATTCAAAGTAATCAAGGAGGAATACATCAGAAACGGAAATAAAGGAAATGAACGATTTGAAAACTTCACATCATTCATCATTTTACAAGTATTTAAAAATTACTGAAGGAATTTTAGTCCAATGTGTTGCATCTCTTTCCGTAGTTGTCTTATTAATTTCAAAACTGAACGAGAAAATTCGAAATATGACTATCATTTTTATATAACTTGATCAATATTTTCCTAATATGTAGTAACATATTTTTAAGACAGTGACTATAGTAGAGCAATTGGCATGTAAAGCATGGTGAAACATAAATGAAATAGAGACGAAAAACTCTTGTTCTTTGCATGGGATGGAGAGTTATTACTATTAATTTCTTTGTAAGTAATTACGTTAAGCAATATTAAGTAAATAATGAAGCATACTTAATAATATACGTAGTACAATACACGCAGTCTTCATCTAACTTATTACAACCGAACGTTGCGTCATCCACTAGACAGTTTATAAACTTACTACAATTTAAATTCATTTCGTGGTTTTGAAAAACGTAAAATAAACCGGACATAGTTAAATGTATGATTACTATCACGTCACTGCCCAGAAAACGATTTTTGTAATGATTTTTAATTTGTGGTGATTGGTTAAGAATGACAGAATGAATGGTGATATTTTCCAAAAGTTACCTTTCAGAAACAGTTATACCCACAAACAACTATTGGATACGAAATGTATGAAGCTAGAATATCAGGGAAACAACGTACAAAGGAAACAAAACAAGAATTAATTAAATAAAAATCAATATGGAATGTGAAGACTAGCGTCAAGATTTTTGATAATTTTAAGTCATTTTCCGTTTTCAAATTTTGATAAAATAAAATTATAAAACTTTCAAAGATGATATTTAGACATGGTCCAAAGTATAAAGCATTTTGCACTGTAGGAAAGGTATCTAGTACCACTCTAAACAAAAGCTGGGAATTGAAATATTGGAATTATGTCATTGTTGTGGCACTGCCGAAACGTTTCATTAGAGTCGTCAATAAGTTTTACACATATTCAGTTCTTGAAATCGGTTTTGGAGTACATGGAGTCGTTTTGCCCTTCTACTTTCACCGTCACCATCGTTGTCGCCCCAGGGGACGTAGCGCCAGGTGGAAGACTGCTGCCACAGGCTCTCGGGACGGTCACGGTTGCAGACAAGCGTGAGCCTGCACAAGGAGATGGAAGAACGAAGTCAAGGGAGAGGTGAACGGAAACTATGGGAGACTATATCATGGTGATCATGTGGATGCTGTCGATGGAAATATGCGAGGCCCGGTTGGAAAGTGGAAGGTGGGGATAACAAGCTTTTCATATGGTATTTTATGCTATTACCCGGCGATTATGAAACTGATTCAGATAGAAATGGTTTGGTGAGCGGTAGCGATAGAATCGCGATTAATACAACACTTGCGTAATTGTAACATTTGCCTCTAAACGTAGGATTGAGTAGGAGTATGCGGGTTAGATTCTTACTTGACTTAACGGGTGTCGTTTTAATTTGGGCTTCCGTCACCTACTCCAGGCCAAAGTCAGTTCTGAAATCTGTGCCTTAAAACATGTCTTTGAATAAAATACATATTCAAGGAAGTATTATGAATTTAAAAATGGTGAAGATAAGAAAAATAAGAGATGATGTGACAGGGTGTACAGGATTAGGAGAGGGTGTTGATATGAATGGCGAGCCATGGAGAATCGTACAGTTTAAATCTCTTTCGTCTCGTTTATATTTGGAAATTATTATCAGTGAGGACTGAAGGTAGGAGATCTAGCATGTGATGATGATGGTGACGGACCAACTGCAAGCATGAAGGGTCAGAACTCGTGCACAGTTGGGGGGAGTGGTAAGTGTTCCAGTGTACGGTTGCTACTGCAGTAGCAGTGGCTGTTTCAGTGAGGGAGATGTAGGCGAAGGGCACGGGCTACGCTATTTATTGCGGTCGGGACAGGTGTGGATTCCCAACGGTGACGTCATGCTCCCTGGGGGACCCACTGCCACGTCTGTGCGCCCGCCACCTCCACCATGACGCAGACCGACGCTGTTACGGTGTGATGAACGTTAGCCTGCAGCCGTTTCTGCACGGGAACGACGCCCATCATTGGTGGTGAAGGACTGGCTCATCTGCGCGTAGATGAACTGCAGCACGTTTCTGCCCTTATAATACATTCGAAATACCGTGCTACGTTATGGAAACAAGTTAACTTTAAAAAATCATTTTGGTGAAATGGAATGAAGAACATAACGAAAACATCATATTGTGAAAGTGAAAAATGTACTTGCTTGAATTATCATAAAATATTGATGTTGAGATGTTGCAGTTTGTGTGGGACAGAGATGAAGGGGGTTGTCAAGAGCCTGAGAACATTGCAAGAGATAAATGTGAAGGAGAAAACAAGCACAATGCAAAAAGAATTAGTATCTTGAATATTTGCACGAGAAGGAACTTAGAAGAGACGTATATAACGATCATAGATGAGTAGAAAGAGGTGCTTGGAGTGAGAAAAAGAGAAAAATAGTTATGTATGATGAAATGCAGATCACTGAAACCCGGAATTGCAATGTTGTAGACGGGGTAGTCACAGATAGATAAATAAAATATAAAAGATTTGATGAATTAGATAACTGAAATACAATTTTCCATTCAAATAGTATAGTCTGATATTCTGAGAGATGTAAGAACAAGTAAATCTATAAAGGTAGATCTATAATTATTTTTTTTACATTCAGTTTATTATTTGTATAAATATGTTTATGAAACACTTTCAATAAAATTCTGATTTTAGAGATAAGAAATTGGGAACAATCATATATAACAACAATATTCTTGCAGGAAAATTCACATTATATTCAGTACGATTTTCGTTGTGATTTCATTGTCAACAATTCGTTACAGCATGTAATCCAACCATACTAATATATAAATGCGTAACGCGAAAGCATGTCGGTCTGTTTGCGACCTGATGGCGACTAAACCTCGCAACCGATCGTAATGAAATTTGGGAAGGAGATAGTTCAGATGTCCAGATGAACACAGGTTAACCTTTATTTCAGAAATGTGTGATAAGAAAGATAGAAATAGTGTTGATGACAGGGTTGAGTTAGAAAGGTAGAAATAGTTTTCGATAAAATCGAAAAAAAAACGTGAGTTATATTCGCTTTATCTAAATGATTACACATAGATGGCAGCTATGAAGGATAATATTGTTTGCCTCAAAGATTTCTACAAGAAAGTCCCCGACAACATACATCTATCTACAAAATTAACCTAATTTATTTATAAAACGTTATTAAAAATAGAACTGTTAAAATTCTTCAATTTAGGAGAGTAATTTGAGGAGGAAAAAATCAATCATCATCAAATTTAATGGATTATTTGTTGTTTTTTAATTTAACGAAGATAAATAACGTCTTTAAATCGTAAAATTTCGACGAATAGTTTAGATTTTACAAGAATTTCAATGAAATGGTGCAGCTGCGTCTTGCCTCGAAAGCGAAAATTCGACCGGCACTATTCCCGCGATATAAAGTATATAGCCAAGTTTTGTGTTAAATTTGTTTTATTATGAATTTGAAAAATTAGGATGCTGTAAATGTTTTTCAAATCAGTAATTTGAAGCATTACAATATTTGATCTTACAATATAGATAGTTTATAAACTTTCCTGAGTGAAAGAAGAAGTCTAAGAAAACTTCTGGTTAGTATAATGCTGGGTTATCAGCTAGTCAACGAATAAATATGGAGACAAACCTTATTTCAGTTTTCGATTAAGTTTTTGTCTCTTAAGTAATGTTTTATCCAGTAACGCTTCAAGTTTTCTTACATTTTTTCAATTTTTTTCATATTTTAAGGTAAGAATGATATAAATTTGCAATAAGATGAAGTTGTTCGAAAATGGGTACGGATATTTTAAGAATATCACCAAAAGTAAACCACAATCTCAATAGATCGAATTGAAAAAACGATGTACATTCTGATATTTTGGATGTTTTGAAAATAATTACTTAATGTGTTATTCCTCATAGGGGGCATTGTATTACGCGCTGAAATTTATAGTTGAATGCAACAAATAATTCTGTCAAATTAAAAATATTTTGATTTTCTTTATTTTAAACTATTAATATGATATTGATATCTTAAGAGTTCTCTCTTCGTGGGTTTTCAGTCCGCGTAGAGTGGGACTGCGTGTCTGCTGTAAGCAAGCCTTGAGGATGCTGTCCTTTTCGAGGAAGAAGGTTCCGCAGTGGATTGAGCGGTTGTCGCGCCGCCTCGCGGCGACAGTCCACATCAATCCTGTCTGTGCGGCTCTTCCCTTTCGCTCACTTGCTACGCACATCCCCGTCAGCCTTTCTCTTTCTGCACAACAACGTCCATGCGTCTTTCGTTCTTCTTTTTCATCTGCTGCTCCTTCTCCTTTTCGCAATGCTGAGACCGTCTCTGAGACTAGAGCAACGCCCTAGAGACTGACGAAGGGACAATGTCTCTATGCGGAGTCTTTTGATATATCATTTTATTTAATATAGAGAACAATGTATAACAATAATCCATTGCAACAATAAGAAAAATCACAAAATTTGCAGAAAATTTATTTTGCCATTGCCATTGGATTAGATTAACCAAGATGAACAATATATTCTTCTAATTTGTAAGGAACAAAATCTAAGACGATTTCCAAGAGTGTGAGTGCTTAAGGAAGATAGATGAAGAACACTAGCGTTCCCAGGAAAGACTGAAGATTAAAAACGGTGAGGCATGGAGTGAAGAAAGAAAAATAGTCGAACACAAATGAGGCAATACCAAAAAGGTGAAAAATTCTCGTAGAAGGAAACATATTGTTGGAACTTTTAGAATACTTTATTTTTTCCTGGATAAAATTATGAAAGAATATTTTTAATTTGCATGAATTAGAGGTGACAATATGACTGTCACATGATCACTTTTTACTGATATCCAGAACACACTTTTCCCTGGGAAAGCAGTTCCTAAAGATTTCACTAATATGAACGGACATATTATTTATTTTTATAAGGTGTAATATCGTTCAACATCCATCATACAAGTATTATAAGGGATTCAAATGTGCGTGGTATAACATGGTTTCATGTTTTAGTTTACTAGTTGAATAATTTTTTTTATTTATAAAACCGTAGACTAAGTAGTAGATAAACATTTCTCCTTTCAGTCAGTCTGCTATGCGTGTTGCGAAGCACCTCTGCTCTATCCCATCACGTTTACGTAGAACTACGTCAGTCAGATCGAAGATCCGCCGGCCACCTTCCGTCTCCATCATCTGATCATCTGAATGCTATCACAACGTTGCATTATCATCGTCTTTGTACATGTGTACCAAATTACAGCTTGGTTGCATAAACGGAAGTGAGTTAAAATTCGATTACAAGATTTGATTGTCCGGACAACAGTGAAACTAAATAAAATCGTTCGCATAAAAAGCTCCATAATCGCGTTCATTGTGAATACCCACCTTCATTTGAACTTCATCCCCGGTCATCATCTCTCGGAGTATATCCGATAAGAGGAGTTAGCGTTCAATGTAAGTTCGATTGGCGGTAGTCTTCGATACCAGGAGCGTATCGGAAGAGCGCATACCTACCACTCGCATCTCCTCCTCTTGTGTTCGTTCGCTTCCAATATCTCACCGCAGTGTAGTGTCCTCCTCTCCCGTTCCGCATGTCCACTTCGCTTCTCATCCAATAACGCCGCGAGGAGAAATGGTGAATTGATTTTCGTACCCCGATTCTTCTCTTCTCTCTCGCAGTGCCTTACAGCGAAACGAAAGAAATGCATGGGCTTGAAGTTTCAATTTGTAGCATAATGACGTCATTTCTGAGAGTAATGGCCTGTTTGTGGATGTTTGGAAACTCCGATGTTGGAGTGGGCGACCTCATTCTTGCGTCGCTTCTTGCTTGAATTCGTGCCCCTTGGCTCTGCTATTTTGCCCTGTGTCTCCGTATTGCTTTCTGGATCTGATGGTATCATTGCGAGGTTATTTCGGTTGACAAATTAAGTTCTGATCCTGTTGTTTAGATGCAAATAATATCCTTCCCACATACTACATTGTGGTCAAGAGAATATATATCCACGGAATTATTGAAAAATAATGGTAACTTTTAATATTCTTATTTTTGTGTATTTAAAATGTATGGTTGCGTAATGACGATACTTTGTTATCTTGAGAAAGTAAATTCTGGTTTTAATTGATTTATGTTTGTGTCATTTGTTGAAGTCAACGTATAATTTGCTTCATTTCAGCAGAGTACATAATAAGATGAATATTTCATTAATTGGTAGTATTATACTGAGTAAGGTCTCGTCATTGCGTGCCAAAGAGACTCCAACAAATTTATATTACACAGTAGTTTGAAATTGTTTTACTGTAAATAAAAATCTCTATTTTATCGTATTAATAGAGTTATTTTTGATTTATTATTACATTTAATGTTCATGATGTATACGCTGCTTTCATTGTTGTTCCTCTGTGTTAGTATTTTGTTAAAAATGCATGGTATTTCTAGGGAATGAATTGTTTATTATGTCATTAATAGTTGAGTACATTCTGGTATTTAATGTGCAGTTTCAACTATTTCTATTGTATTGAATAAAAAAATTAATTTCTCATGAAGTAGAACTTGAAATATATTTCTAGAAATTTATTTCTACAAAAAACTTATTCTGTTTTTTATTATATTTTCCAGGTGAGTACCGAGTGGAACTTTAATCTGCCTTATTCGATATCTGCTATTCAAATTGAACGCTGGGTGAGTACATAAAAAAGCAGTTTGGTTATTGGTTTTCACAATGTTCGGTCTACGCTGCATCGAAAAGACTGCAGTGTAATATAAAACCCATGTTTTCGCTTCGGCTTTCCCAATTAGATTTGCGACTGATTTCCAACAAGTCATCAAAAGCTCGTTTCAAAATCTGCAGTTCGGTACGAGAAATTTATTTGTCGACAGAGGTGTACATTTCTTCCCCACCGTGCCAATCTAGGGGTCGATATGTATCCCCTTTTTATTTTTCGTTTTGAATTTATTCCTGGACCGTTAGACGGCTTTAAAAACGTACAACTTTCCGAGGGAAATTTATTGTCGGGGTGTTGGCAGCATATACACACATGCGCCAAATGTTGTGGTTGGAACCTCTGTGACAAGGATTCCCTTTTTCCCTCTCTTTGCCCCCACCTTTAGTGACGATGCGTTGTAGTGCCACCGTGCTCTTAAAAGCTATCGAAAACGTATCCAAGCTCGTAAACCGTCGAGATTTACGCCTCTTGCGAAACGTCTCAATAGAGGCTAGAAACAAACTAACGTTTAATGTGCCATCAAATGAGGCTGCTAAAATTGCTTAATTAAACCTTCAAGTTGTAATTAAATGGGGATTACGTGGCTTGAATCAAATATCAAGGGTAGTTGCTGGAACTGCGGATGGTGATGCTTGCACGTCTGTTAATTATATATATTGGCCATCGTATGCCACTGGGAATTATATTGCAGATTAAAATCGACTTTTTGTGATTTGAGTGCGCCCTACGGAATGTTTTTTGAACTTCTGAAGTCGTTTAATCTCATATATCAGGTTAAAATGATGCATCAATTGTTCTCTTAACAGTCTTATTTCTTAAAATTATAGTGAACGTACATGATTACAGTTTCCAATTACTGAATTGTAGCTTGTCTATTAATTCTGTGAATACCGAGTTCTTATTAGTTTCAGAAAATTTTCATTTAATAAAACACTACGTTCTAAAACTGTTTCGCAGCGTTATTATGTGGTCTGATGAAAAACTTTTGACACAGTAATAAAACTATGAATATAAAAGTAAGTAGTTCAATCAATGGAAGCAGTAATGGTTGAGATTGATATGAGTCATATAAAAATAAATCTACAGACAATTTAAATTTAGATAGACAAATTAAAATTAGAGTTTTAAGAAAGTTTTCTTGACTTTTTCTACTAAATTTCAACTAAATTTGCATTGCGTGATTAATACGATTATGTGACACCTAATATATATATATATATATATATATATATATATATAATCCAAGAAACCAAGATGATGGACTGAGACGATTTCCATTTCCTTTCATTTCGTATCGTATTAAAATATATGGTTCCTACGGCTTCTTGATATAACATGCGATTAAAACAATGCAATACAATTAAGTCGAGATTTGTGTGTGTGAGTCTTTATCAACGTGTATTATGTATTACTGTGTTTCATTTCAAAACTGATCTGCTTCTTTGGAGACTTACATCTTAATTATTCAGTTGTTCCAATCAAAGATATAATTTTAGTCGTTTAGCTTTTCTGAATCGATATTGGAAGACTTTATTCTTTTTCGTGAAACATTCTGTCCTACCTGTTCAAATTTATCGCTTTTGTCTCAAAACGAACGTAAAAACGAAATAAAGATTGGTTGTATTCTTTATGTTGAAAGTACGCCTTATTAATTTCTTTCAAGTCGTAGTTTCTAGAATTGAAGGAAACAAAAGCTGGATGGGGTATTAAAAAATTAATAATTTTTCAAAGTGAAAAAAGTATTTCATATGCACTTTAGTGCTCAAAATATTCATTAGCTTGTTCAAATCATGTGTTTACCTCACTTCATTCTTCTATACTTTAGTTGCAAATAAAAAAATATACTTTATGAAATATATGTATAAAAATATAATAGTATAACTGGAGATATTTTGAATAAACCATTCTTGCTTTGGGGGTTACACTCCAAGACTCTTAGCCTCGGGCACACGTGCCCCTTTGTTGCCGGCAGACGTTGCAGTTTTGTAATCACAGCCGTCTGTATGCCACGCATGCTCGTGTCACATCAACAGGGGCCAGTCGGGATTGCAAGAGTCCTTCTTGGCCCTTTCCAACTCTTGTTCCCTCAGTTCTCTTCTTCTCATTTTCCTCGCCATCCCTTGACTCCACCTCAATCATCCTCTTCTAGTTCTCATGACACATATCGTCCTAACTATTCTCATTATGCTTCTTCATTCTGCTATTCTTAGTCTTCAGTTTCCTTGCCATCCCTCCGTGCTCCTAGCCCCACACCAATTTTGTCGAGCGCACTGGCCCAGCCTTGTGTCCCAGCAACCAGCGTTGTAGTCGCCTCCTACAGGACGAAGGCGACGCCATGAATTATGCAGCACACATACGCGTTCTCTTCCAACCCGCGCCCACCCCTCGGTCCCGAGCTTCGTCCCCCCACGGCGGGGTTTACTTATTTACAGAGGGCCGCTTTGCAAGATATATATCTTAATCTGGCCTCAAACCTCCAGAATATATATACTTTCATATAACGACACGCTGAAAATGGAGGAACCGTTTTCGTTCTTATCTGCGGCCCGCAGCCCGCGAGACCCTATCAGCCGGCAAGGAGTGGGTCTGAATGCATTTAAACAGAAACGCGGGCTTCCTAGAGAGAAAGGAACGGGGTGAGTGTTGGTTCCCATTAACTGCGGTAAATAAATGCCCGTTATCAGCCACGCGTTTTGTCGCATCGCTCCAAGTGGCGGAGGAAGAGGTGGTGTTGGATTGGTGTAGTCGTCTTGGGGGTGGGAGTTATGGAGGTTGGGAGGTCACAAGAGAAGGTGCGTGTTGTTGACAGGGGATTCCATCACGATGCAAAATTCTCTGACGTCAACGTGATCTACACATTGTATTGGTCTTTTTCGTATTATTGTAGCGGACCCGAAGGAATTTGATAGAAACATTCATCTCACAAAACATAAATCTCAAAGTTATTTCTCAAGTTCATTTCTTAAAGTCCATAATTTTTCATTTTATTGGAGGAGAGATCATTAAGTAAAAATTACTGTTAGATAATTATAAGAAATAAAAATCAAAAGAAACCCTCTATTGATGTGTTTTATGAGACCAATTTTATTTCTATCATGGGCTTTGTGTACTAAATTAAAAAAATTAGTGCCAAGTATATGAACATTTGCTTTACAAATGAAACTGAAACTTCCTATTTATATACTAATTAAATCACTTGTATCTCGGTAGTAGGCTATATAATACTAGAGAATTTAAAGTCTCGGAACAGGTATATGAAACCATTAATCTTTGATTGCAATAAATACTTTCGAAACCTCTTGTTACATAATTTGTTTGAACACGTTGCATGAATTTTTAATGAATGTTTCTTTTATATATTTTATTTTTATATTAAAAGGGTGCTTAACTGGGTGAATGTGCATTTGATAAAGTGTAATAACTTAATCATGTAGATAATAAAAGCGGAAGATTTATTGTATTTAATTTCAATTATTTGTTTTCAAATAACATCTTAGTCATATGTTAAAAAATCTTCTTCTTTTGAAAGAAAAGAAGACGCTGTATATTCTTCAATTTTTTCGCGTAAGTGATCCGATCCATCAGACAACAAGACAGAGCATTTCGTGCCCATGGGATAAACAGGTAATTGCGATTTAGACCTCGTGAATGCGCTTCACACTCGCTTAACCCGTCTCATCCACAGCGGCCTGTACGATGCGGTATCCTCTCTGTCCGTGCCCCTGTCCAACCATTACCAGCTCGTCCACCCATCCCCCGCAGGGGGTGCTAACGGCGTCCTTGCATGCTCTGCACGTCAGCCCGCGCTCTTGTCGCATGTCGGGGGACGGGAAGGGGATGGGAGAAGAAGCAAGGCTTGCTTTGGACTTGGAGGATGGGGATTGGGTGTCCGCAACCCCGCGGACAGCCGAGGCGACGGCGACGGCGACTACTGCAGCGACAGAAGCGGCGCTCGTGCGTGGTCACGTTCTGTCTCTCTCTCTCTCTCCTCCTCTGGCAAATGGGCATCCCTGCGGACATTGGTCGTCACTATCCCTCTCTCTCTCTCTCACTTATCCACATACAACAGTCTCCCTCTTTGAACGGCGATCAGTGAGTGTCGCGTAGCGATGGTGAGGGAGGCGGTGTCGTTGACACGCTCGCCGCCTCTGAAGCGTCGACGGGTACGTCCATGTCCGGTGCATACGGTCAACACGCTCTCTGCACGACCCCCCTCCCTCATCTCTATCTTGCCCTATGATTGGGGAATCTATTCATCAGTAATGTCAGTATCTCATCAGTAATGTCTGCATATTTCGTATTTTATGCAGCGCATTCACACCATGATATATTATAACATTATTTTTCTTTTCCTTGCGTTTTCATTTTGTCATTTTTGAACATCTCCTAACTTTACTTTCTCCAGTAAACTTTTCTCCATCAGGTTGATGATTAACGTAGTTACTGAGGTTAAGAGAATGGATGACTGAATGAGTGAAGGGTGAATTCATATCCAGAACTTCCTTTCAATTCGAACTTACACCAACATCTTCACAAATAACTCGCGTATGAAAACGAGAAATGAAAGGATAATTCCTTGACACGCTTTTGAATGTGACATTTCTAATTCTACCTTTAAGCATTTTTTTGTACTGCATCGTTGTGAAATAAAAACTTAGAAACTTATACCGTGTTAATTTTCTTCCTTCCAAAATCTTTAAGGTATGAGACAACTGTCGATTTTTCGATATTTCTCGAAAGCATGCCTTAGAATTTAAAAATATAACAAACCAACACGTGTCACTGTAATATTTTCTTCAGTAAACTATAGAACGTTTTGGGTATTCTTTGTATTTCTCAGAAGAATATATCATAGATAATATATTTCCTCCGTTACAAAGAACACTACCATATTCTCATGCGCGAACATTTAATCAAAATCAGCGTTCATGTAGAACATAAATTAGGAGCTGTACTTACCTGTGCTTTTTGCAAATTTGATACCGCCGCATTTTATGCAATAAGTTCCAACTTAATTCCCTATAAATATATTGAACATCTACAACTGTTCACATCTCCTGAAAGAATAATTGAGCGGGTTAAATATACAGATGGCAGATTCTAGCAGTGAGCGTGGACTTGTTCTGCCTCAGATTGTACAACCATGAACAAAACATGTGAGCAGATTGAGACAATATTTAAATGACCAAGTTTTATCAATAATTATATAAATCTCTTTAACAAGCGGAAAAGAACACAAAAAACTGTACTTTTACAGAAATATTGAAGGTGGAGTGTAATATTCAAACTGTTTCCTAAGAACGTTATTTCTTTTCCGTGCTCTGACCAGGAGTCACCGTCTTCAGATATACTTCGTGTTCAATTCTACGCCGACTCGTGTAAATCGTTCGGTAATTTCGATAGTTACATGCTAGGACGAAAAAAAACCGACACATTGTGGCCATGAAGCAGTACCTGCTTCAGGGGCCATACATGGCCATGGTTCTCAGTACATTGTTTACTTCCAAGAAATTAATTCTCTTCAATTTGGGAACTTCCTTTATGATCTATCTATAACTACTCGTAGTTTCATTTGAAAAAAACAAAAAAACAAAAACACGACAAATTGTAGACGTATGTTTCGCTGTGAAGATTGTTTATTGTGATAAGATAAAAAATCTAAAACATTCATGAAATATTACAAATACTTTCCCAATTCCCGTAGAAATTTAAATTACCCAGCGCCAGGAAAAGGACGAACATTTCTACTATATTTTGACTAAGATCTTTGTTCAATTTTTCATGTTTGTTCAGAATCAAGCAAAGTTCAGAAGCACATTGACAGTGATGAAAAATTACCTCTGTCCTTCAGGTTTGAGGCACGATAATTACTACCACAGCATAATAAAGAAATCTCTTACTGAGAGGAATTTTATTTTGGTAGATGTACGATAATATCGGTTTGTGCAACAATTCCATTATCTGTACGAAGAATTATTTGACTTCAAAAACTTCTAAAGGAGTGATTTGACTTAATGTGAATAATTTTCAAGTATATTTATGAATATTTAACAGCAATAAATTTAATAAAGGGACGTCAATGATATAATTTGGGTAATTTGTTGTATTATATCCTGTTTACGTTACCATTATTCTTGAAAAAGGAACACCCCTCATTAACTTGTACGTTCTATAATTTAAATTTCAAATACAAATTAAAAACTACACATTCATTACACTAGCACATTCAGCACAATATGATATAAAATTTTCTTCCCAAAAATATAGAAAAAAGTATTTATATTAAGACCCTTTGATAAAACACTACTTGTAACTGACAGTGTCTGAGATCGTCAAAAAGCATTGTCTGTTTATGAGCTTATAACACTACAGCCACTGGCAACTCAAGGTGACCGAGCTGCTTGGACACTTCACAGTAGTGGCGTAGTGTCCTATGATGACAATGTTACTTGGTGACCTCGGTCACAAATTGCCTGTCACAAGTGATCCGGTGTAATAGGACCCTCAATTTAATTTTTTTACTTGTTTACATCGAGCCTGAACTATGTATATTTTCTACTCCGAATCCAATGCTTTCTTGCTGGGCAACCTTGTCTCCGTTGTCCCCTCCCAAAAGTACACTACCGTTAAAATACACTGAAAGACTTTTGGAAGAGTGTTAAATTGTGTTTACTTAGCTAAATCCTATAATATTTTGCGCATGGAGGTATATTCTATGCTAAGCGCATTATATAGTATTTCCAGAAATATGTTATAAATCACTGAAATGTGAGGTTATATCAATCGTAAAAGATTAAAAATTTATTCTACTCTGATTTAACTCTATATCTCATTGACAAGGTTTACACTGTCAGTTCCATTATACAGTAATATAGCATCAATTTTCTTTATTCGTGTCATACCGTTCCGCACATAGAAGTGCCCCTTGCAGCAATTCATTTGAATTTCTCTATACTTCCCTGTTCAGCAAATTGCATACCCATTTATTTCGGACATGCACCATTATCCACCCTGGGATGCGTGAAACCCTTGATCACTAATGGATGAGTAAAATAGCATAACACAAAATTGTGCTATAAGGGTTCCTCTGCATGGATGAATCCAGAAACAGTTATCACTTGGTTGAAATATATAAGACTGTTATGCACAAACTTTTATTTATATACAAAATATCACAACGTTTTGACCTAGTCTTCATCAGATGTCTCATATAATAAATAAATATTTTATGTACAGTACAGAGATGTATGCCAATACAATATTATTTTGTTCCTTATTATATTATATATAAACAACATAAGAATAACATACCATAGAACACAAAAGCAGGCAAATAAAATTTTTATTACTCGAAATTATAAATACTCAAACGTTTGTCACTGTCATATACTTAAATCAAATGTTATTGTATATTTCAGTAACAAATTATTTCTGCAATTTTGTTATTTATCTAATATTTTGGTATTATTTCAATCCATAATATGATCAAATTATAAATGCAATAAGCACTAACTACATTGTGATCCAATGAATTTATGTTTCTTATTTTTATCACATGAATCCACAATTACCAGAACGAGTTTCTTGCCTGACAAAAAATCAACCAGTAAATGAATATTAAGTGAGATGAACACAAGCTCAGACGAAGAAGTTTTATTTTATTGAGGATTGGTCATGCATTAAACTTATATTACATCCCCAACGTTTCGGCAATTTTTCGTGTCTTTATTAGGGCTACAAATAACATACACAAATTGCTTATTCTTTACGTTCAAGCAAAACACACGAAAACAAAAACAAAACTATAATCCTACTAATAATCACAAAAGTTACTACAATAAAAAATAAATGTGAGACCACCACCCTATCCATATGGCACCGTCTCCAACGACAACTTTATTCCTCAACAAAAAAGTACATAATATGTTTGATGAAAGACATCTACAGAAGTGGCAAGCTATTAGTTCCTGATGTACTAGAAAACTACACGACCATTGTAACTAACCGATTTATTTATTATATTACTGTACATATTACTTAAATTATTCGTAGGTGTTTGAATGTTGCAGGTCCTATTCTTTAACTTAGTGATATGTACCATTTCTTTTTCTAACCTTTCTTTAGGATTAGGTCTCATAAAAATTTGACTTTTTGAAAATCGAAACTGTGATGGATAGACAAGGCATATTTGTCAAGAGCGTCTATGGATTGAGATCCATTTTTCAAATCATACATATGTTGTTTGAATACATTTTTAACATGTGTGACGATTTCCCTACAAATACTTTGGCACCGAAATGTCGGCGTTTTAAAATGCTTAATTTATGATCAATTCTCAATAAAATAATACTCATTCGTGAATGTGGTGGTCAAGATAATAATCTGAATTTTCATCACATTAAAGGTCATAAACATTTTCAATCATGCTGACTGTAACGAATTTCTGTAAACATTACAGCTCCTTTTCTTGTTTACGCTACTTGTTTAATTTCTATGGTCTAGGTAGTAAAATTGGTTTATTAAGTTAATATGTGATAAATTGTTAATTTTTATGTAGTTACCTAAATCATAGCTATAATTTTTAGGATATTCATCGGAAAAGATTATTCTTAGAGATACTCTGAAATAAAAAAAATCATATTAAATACTTCTATCAGCGTTCCATCAACATCGAACGCGTGCTAATACTTCGCTAATGGAAACGACGTAGTATAACAGTACCGCTTATATCTCAATTCACATACTTCGTTCCTGATTTTCTAATTTTTCTTTTCGAAAAAGAAATAAAGCCGATACTCTTTCCCTGTCTTCCATTTGTGTAAGAATGTAGAGAAGAGTTCGTCGATTCCTGAAAAGTCGACGACTGCCTGCGCCAGATAGCGCTTCCGATCGTCCCATGTCCCGATAATCCCTCGCAAGGCCACCCCATCACCCTGATTGCTTCCCAAATCCACCGGCCTTCTTTTCTCTTCCCTTGCCAGCCAAGCCAGTGATCAGACCTCATAGCTGTGCATTACGAAACGTTACGTTGCTGGTCAAGATACAGGCGTGTAGGAATTGAAAATGGGTGCAGGTTATGTCTTACATAATGAGCCAATATTTGAGATGACTGGAGCTTTCAATCCACATTTCCTGTTGTTAATAACCCATTTATCTATCATTGTAAAAATTAAATCCTGAGTTAGATTTAATTTGATTAAGCATAGCTATCCAAAAGTGTTTTTCTATGGATAGAAAATCAAGTATCTTGTGATTTCTAAAAAACATAGTACTTAATCCATGCAATACAAAGAAACTTGAAGAAAAAATTAACACAAAAAGATAATTTTTACATTATTAAAGTATTAAATAAATTTGGAGTAATATATACGATATTAATGATTTTGAATTAATATAATTTTTTTTACATTTTAAACCAAATATCTGATATTTTAATGTTTTTTAGTATTGGCATTCGAATTTGACGCTTGAAACATACTTTACGTGATGGAAGATGAACGTTAAAATGTTTATGTTCTACCAACATATTTAAATCATTTATGAAACTTGAAATAGGAAGTAGACAATTTTAGTTGCACTATGCACTACTTTTCACTTTCAATTTTTGAATGTATTTTCGCATGCAAAATTTAGAAACACGTCTGTCAGAATCTTCATTGGAACACATATTAGTGTACTTTTAAAACCATTTATATTATATCTGTAGTGTCATGTGACAGTTTTGCTGAAACATGTAAACGCCTTATCTCGTTTCAACATCTTCTTTCTTAATGGAGTTCCTTTACAGTAAGAAATAAGGATAATAAACTGGAAAGAAATAATTTTTTCATACCACTCTGTCCACCAACAACCAACGCTGCGGTCCGATACGGGACACAAAATTACTTCCCTCCCAACACCATGTGGGATAATCTCACGAATAGCGGTCACTTGCTCTGCGACTAGATTTTTGGTCGCTTTTTACAATCTAAATTAGACTAAACTCATTAGCGTGATTACAGGCTAATGAGTCTCGTGCGCACCGCCGAGGGATTCGGGAGCGTGGGTCTCTGCAGACGGAGGACGAGGTTTCGAGGGACAAGAGCGGAGGAGACTGGAAGGAGAGGTATTTTATAGTTGAGAGCACAGGAAGTGCGCTCTAATGTGGAGTTTGGTCGTCTCAGATAAGCTGGCCGCTAATGCAACGCGAGCTCTCGGTCGCAAGGGTAAGAGTAAGGCGAAGGGATGAGACGGGGAAGGGCACGGTGGCTGGATGGCGCGGGCTCCGTTCCTGGCGATTGTCTTGTGTTTCCAGAGGGCTCACCCGCCACCCCTACTCACCCTCTCTATCAATCCCTTCCTATCACCCGGTCACTCGGTTCCTCGTGTTCCTTGCGAACCGAAGCCCATGTAATTTGGATTATGGCGATGTGCTATTAGGATGTTGAGGGAAGTTTTGATGACTTTGAGATTGCCCGTTCGAGGTGTTGTAGGTTAGGCAACGGGATCGCAGTAATTTGGTTGCAGCATTATACAATTCAATATCTCCGAGGCACTTACGAATGAATGGCATATCTGCGCATGTCAAATAAATTACATGTAATTGAATTTCGAGCTGTCACACTCCAGGGAGATGATACCTTAGTGTTTTACGTGTGAATGAGGTAGAAGCTTATGTTTGGCATCGTGAGCTGTGACGTGGTGAACTATTTGCGGTCTCAAATGTTACCAGAAGATTTTGTTCATCACCCGACTCGCCATTTCAATTTGTCATATTTTCTTTAAATACATGCTCAATTCAGGGACAATAAATGGATGTTGATGCCGATGTCGTAACTGGACACATAAATAAGAGGGACTCACAAAGGTGTGAAATAAATGTGATTAAAATAACAAAATTTACGATGTGATGATATATAACGTTTTCATTTCTAATTAAAATTTCTAAGCCATTTCATTGAAGTATTCTCTGAGTAAGTAGTTAAATTCTAAAAAAATAATAATAACCAGCTAAGTATATCTTACTTTTAATAGCTGTAAACAGATAACTGCAATACAAAGTTTCTTTTAAAAATCAAGTTACTGATATATGGGTACACACTTAAGAATTTACTTAAATAAGATAAAATAAATATAACTCAATGACTTTGAGATAACGAGGTAACTAATGTTTCATCTTTTTTTATGGTAAAAATGTAATTAATTTACTATAGAACGTAATATCAACGTTAAATGCCAAGGTTATAAAAGAAACATTTTGGAAACTTTAAACGTCTGTAACTCAAAAATACAAAAATGTACACTTACCTGGTTATTGCCAGAAGACACAGATATATCAGAAAAAGTGAGCTGTATTCCGATAAAAAGGTAAAATGTGTATATATAATATTTAAAGAACGGAAAATAAAATAAAAAGAAAGCAATTTTTAGAAGACAGAAATGTAAGAAATATTTCAAGAGCCTCACTCATGTGGGAGATATAAGGAATATGTTGAAGGGGAAGAAGGGGAGGAAACAAGAAAAAGCTTGTGTGTGGTGTAATTGTGATTCAAATTTGTTATTGTGATTATTTGTAACTGTGATCCTTGTAATGATGCCGCGCCGTTAAAGACAGGTCTGTCACTGTACCAGTGATCAAAATACATTTTTTTTAAATAATGAATGTTTTGTTCAGTAGTGTTCAGGGCACGTGAAAGTTCGGGCACCTTATTATCAACAATTAATTATTATTTTTACCAATACCTATGATTATAACCAATAATGATACTGTGCGATAGGTTTCTAGGAAATATGATTACTGATTGTTGCATAGAGTAGGTCATAAAATCAGGCAACGGAGCCACAGGTTGATGTCGGATTGGTCAACATTTAATTGTGTTTCGGATTTAATTGTATTTTCATTTTTTGTTTGTTTGGGTAAATTTATGCAACAAACGTTTTTAAAACTCCACTTCTTTCTAAGGGAGACTACTTAAATCAAGAAAGATATTTGGTTGTCTCTAACAACAAATCATATACTTACGCGATATAAACATTCCATTCACTTTTCTGCTTACTTCCTTTCACTGAATACACGCATCAAAATACAAAATGATTATTTACGAAGTTTTTTAAGATGTTGTATTTTATAGGTTCGTTAATCATTTTATGTAAAGAGCAAATCTTAAATTTGAACGAAATTTTTTAAAAGTTACTGAAACTTACTACTTCTCAGTTGTCCTTCGTATAAAAACAATAGTCCAGTAGAATGAATCATATAGATTAATGGAATATTTAACTTCTTAATCAAATCTTTCGCTCAGTACTGATAAGCAAGTAAATGTTGATTATCATAACTGTCTTTTTATAATTGGTGACTATCTCCATTCTATCAACAATCATGGAAGTATTTTTGAAACGCGATTGTTTTAATTCGAATGATTATATTAAATATCTAAAAAAGGAAGTTTCACTTCATGCTCGGAGCCCCCGAGAGAGAAAGAACAATGTTTCCTATTTAACGAGTTCAAGTACTGAAACGTAACATGAGTGCAAAATTTAATTTAGAAAAACATTTTCATCGCATTTGATGAACTGTTAAGTTACTGTCAGTTCAAGAGGAAAATTTGTATATTTTATGTCCATTTTTCTTTTCAAGTAAATGGTTTTTAATAACATATATCAAATGAAAACAACTTGTTTGGTTGTTTCTTTTGGTACAAATCGGGAAACTACATGTTACTTCCGTCGTTTATTTGTCTTGTTGTATCAATGCTGGCCAACTTGCGCCGACGGAAAGAATAAAAACTATGACGAGATTTTCCCTCGTCTAAGGCGATTGACCCGGCGCGTGTCTCGCCAGTGGGCTGGCAAATCCCGGGCAATAGGGCGAAGGCCGAGGGCGCGCGAGCTGAGAGTCCCGAGCCACGTCTTCCGGCCGTTAAGCACGCTCGATCTCGACCGCCGCGCCTAACTCACTTTAATGCGCCAGGATTTGCCGGGCGCCGTAAGCCCTCTTACTTGCACGTATCTCAACGCCGGCTCACCACCAGTCACCAGCGGTGCACTTATCTCTCATTGTGCGGCGGAGGCGATGGCGGCGCATCCTATACCTGCGCTGTTGCCGCCGCTGCCGACCATTTTGCGCCGTCGTCGTGAACACCACCAAGTTGCACCAACGTTGGGGATCTTCTCGGTCTGACGAACCTGCTCTTCGACCTAGCAGACCGTCTTGACCACGTGGTCATTACTCAGGGGTCAACTCAGATTACTCCCTTCCACCGGAGGATGCATACATCCCCGTCGCGGATGAGGGAAAACCCATGTGACTTGCAAAAGCAGAGCAATTTGCATACTATGTACTGCTAAGTTTAGCGATAATGGGAGTTAAGAACACGAGCATGGGTTTCTGGAGAAGGAGGGTCTGTGGTTGGATGCGGGTGGAGAGGGAGATGTAGAATTATTCCCTCTTCCTTCTGCGCATTCTGAAGCACGCTCCCACTTCGCTAACACTCCCGCCACCGCCTGCCTCCAGACCCTTCCGTCTCTGCCTTCCGATGCCGTCTGCAGCTGGTCGCTGCGATAACGGCGACCGCCACGCCACGCTCCGGCCGCCTCCGCAAGCTTGCGACGGCGGGGAAAGAGAGAGACAGAGAAGTAGAACACTTCCGGTTGTCGAGAGCTATCTCCACGTCAGAGACTCGTTCCGGAAGCACGTGCGGTGTTCTGTGTGCGCGTGTGTTTGTGTGAGTGAGATGTTGGAGGTAGACGGAGCTAAAGAGAGAGGGAGTTATGAGGTACGAGTAAGGATGAATGGAGAGGAGAATACTTTTAGTTACTGTTCTACCCAAAGTCGTAGGATGAGTCATCGGTTCTGTATCACATCTTCTCGTAAACATCGTCCAGTTTCCAGCTCAAGTTTATCCACCAAATATTCAGTTCCACGTCACCTAATTGGTCACAAGTCTCTTTCTCACGTCCAAACTTACCTGATGCAGATCTTGGCCTAAAAAGACAACAGTATTGAATTTGTTATACGCTTAGTAGCTCTATGTTTCGTAGATTACAACCTCCTTTCAGTCATTCCCGCACTATATATAATTTTACGCGCCTTTTTACCTTGTACCGACGTCATCTCATTGATCCTCACTCATCTCTTCTCTCTCCTCCGTCCCATTTTGTCTCTGTTCATTCATATACCGACAATTCTTTCAAACTTGAGTCCAATTCATGTTCGCTTAGACAAAACCAAGCTCTTTCTTGTACTATAACCACATTTTCAAGAACGAATCGGATCCTCATTTTTCTTTCGTATTATCCACGTATTCATTTAACAAGGACACCCACATAAGATATTTTACCCTGTTTCAATCCTGGCCTCAACTTTTGTTGCATAACTCTTCCACAAGTTTTTCTACACGTTCCTCTCACCCTTTCTTCATATTTTTCTCAAAAACTGAACTCTGTTTCATATTGCCCCCTATGTTTCTCTGCTCTTGTCTTTATGACATTTCATCATCCTTGCGTGGGTTGTTCTCCGGTTTTCCTTCGGGTATAGGTTTATTTTCTTTATAACCTCTTTAAGCTGTTGTCCAGGGGTGACAATCACATTAGCACCTTTGTTGTTATTAATTTCTTATGTTGAGTTACTTTAATAGTCACGATTTATTAGCAAAATTTTACGAGTAATTTAAGATTTTATATACAAATTTGTTAAACAACTTTTTTGTATTCTATTAAGTATAAACTTGATGATATTATAACAAGTTAAGTTTTATTCTTATCTTAGGCGAGTGCATGCTATGAGGAGCCTTGAAACGCAGAAACCATAAATCCACCACTTCCTTAAAGCTCTTGATGATAAATTGCTATAATTACGATAAATTTGTTATGATTTATGATAGTTAATTTCTTTCATCTTAAAGCTCTTGATGATAAATTGCTATAATGACGATAAATTTGTTATGATTTATGATAGTTAATTTCTTTCATCTTTGGCACTATATTCGTATATATGGTTTAAATCTTGCTCTGTTCACAGTAGGTGCATGCATCTCCTTCCGAATTTTCAAATAAATTCACACTTCTTTCCTCTCTCTAATCTCCATCTTGCATTCCATTCATTTAATTGTACACGCGTTTCAGCTCAATCTAGTAAATTGATGATGAACTATTTAGTGGAGTAAATTGAACTTACAGGGTTCTTACTTATTAAGATAAGTAACATTTACTACAATAAAATGGAAACTATCCGGTATTATAACTAAGGTCATGTGTTTGAGTTTTAAGTTTTCTAAATATCCAAACTCTAAATAATTCAAGTCTCAGTTTTCATAAATAATTAAAGGCTTTTCATATTGAGAAACTTTGCTTGTGATAACTTGTGTCAGTTGTATCTTATAACGTTTTGAATAAAAACGAAAGAAATTATTGTGAACGCTATTAAGGTTGCCGGAAAATAACTTTGTTGTAAATTTAAATAGAAGAAATAACTGTTAATAAGGTCAACTGAAGAACTGCCCTGATATGAAATGAATTCACATTAATCCGTTACAATTAATATTGCTACTCAATGTAAATACAATCATGGAAGATATACTTTCCTTGTGTTTTTACTAGCATATTTTGTTGACATTACCAGTAAATTGTAAATGGCTTTAATTATTTAAATTATTACATCTATGATCATTTATACATAACTCTTAAAAATTGTTTTCAAATTCCTTCACTTTGTTCTATGATATGAAGAGGTGTGTATGGAAAACTCGAAATAATTCATGCTACAGTAATTGAGCGTTGAACTGTTAAGTAGTTCATATTTTACCTCCTCTTATTTATAGTCCGTCAAAATGATGTGTCATCTCCATCATGAAGAACTCACATGCGCTGCAACATGAATAGTCTATAGGTACGGTACGATGGATGGCTTCTGCTTAATATTCACTCGGGCAATTTTGTGCTGGAATTTGGAAATGGGAACGGAATCACAAAACCGAGAAGAGATGAAAAATTAAACAATTCTCCGGAAAATAATGCGGTCCCCAGAAAATAGGAAAGTAATTTTGTTCGGTGTATCAGTTCATTGTATTTCACTATCGAATGTAAATTGTGATTGGCTTCGAAAATATACGCTTTTAAAAACACAGAAAGAATATCTTGCAATAAATTCCCAATTTAAAAAGCCATGCATTTTAACAAACTTCTTTCGGTTGCCGATTGTCGTTTAACATTTTTATCGCTCCAAAATTGTAAAAGGAAGATGAACTTTTGATCAGGTTTAACCTTTGTTATTAGCGGTATTTGATGAGTGTCATTTTATGGACAGTGGACTTAATGTTTCTCATCTCGATGAAACGTACTGCATGACATAGAGTCCGTGACGTATGTTGCATTGCATTACATTTTTGGAGGACGTCGATGTTTTTGCATCCCTCAGATATGGAACACAAATGAAATTAACGAAATACTTAATTACCTTTGACAGGAGTGTATCTTGATCAGACCCACATAGATAATTTGTCATGGCAACTGAAGATAAATATGAGAAATTGGTGATCATAACCCGAAAACTATTAAATACGATTTCTAGGGGTATGATACTAAAGGGGTCTTATTCCATTATCAACAAACAAAATTAAACATTCTTTTTCAGTTTTTGAATAAGAATAAATATTTTTTGTTTATGAAATAAGTAAGTGCATGACTTCTACACCACTGAGTTTATTTGCAATTTTGAACAATAATTTTAAAAATATTTTATTTTTTTAGAATTTATTTATTGTAGAAATTATAATATAAAGAATTATGTATTTCACAAATTCCAGAAACAAATAATTTTGTGAGAGACAAAAGAGTTTCTTCTGTATTGTTTTTCGAACCACTCATATTCGGGGAAGATATAAAGAAGTACCGTTTATATAACAAGAAAATCCTGAAAGCATGCAATAGATTACCAGATTTTGAATTTTTTAAGTTATAAAATATTTGTTTTACTCCTAATGTATCTCCAATGGTTTAATAGCAGATTTATCCCGAATTAAATATAAAAATCATACTCTGTATGACATTTGAAGAGATTAGTGTAAATTATTTGAGAACTAGAGGTGCAAAACCATTGCACATACTTTCTCTGACGGTTGTCTATCTGCACCAGTGAATGGCAAAAAATTCTGTAATACGAGGGTTGTATTTTGCATGTTTCTCTATAATTTTGATCGTTTTTATGTCACATTATTCTAATCGTTTATTATAGAAATCCTTTAACTACCTTTGGCATACATACCGTCTCTAATTTGCAAATTCTGTCGTTTGGTTTTTGGAGGTTAGCTAGATTGGATTTATAATATATTTCAAACAACAAACAAATTATAAATATGCAACTCATGTGAGCTCAAAGCAAAGCTCTCTATTCTTATTTAATTTTTTAATTAGATAAAAAACTAAATTTATTTTCAATTTTAAAATGCAAATCTCTATGGAGTAAAATTTAATTGGATTGACGATCTTCTTTGTCAAGGAGATGAATCTGTTTTTTCACTATTTCCCTATATATTTCGTACCGCCTTTAATATCTCAGGCTTCAGTTCCTTCTATGAGATTAGAATATTTTATTTAGTTATTTTTTTTAATATTGTTGGAAACAGTATAGTAACAATACAGTTTAGAAAAATATATCATTCAAGACATAACAAATTCTATACTATTACATTCCAGTAAGCACCATTCTGTGTAATCATGTAAACTAATGTGCTCACGTATCAAATAATATGCACCACTATAGAAATATGGCACAAGCGCACCTGGCTACAGCAAACTTAACAAACAACAGAAAACCGCAATTGAAACAACTGGTCCGTAACTTTCCGCAACAAAAAGATCGCATTCCCAAAACCACCGGACGTGATGTTACAACAAAAGAATCGACAAGGGAAAAGGACATTTCTGTTCTCCACGATGGCATGTAAACACATGACATATCTAATGCACTATATTCTTTGGACGCACGTGATTAGAGACGCACCAGAAACATTGTGCATATATGTGTATTTCTGTGAGTACCCCGTGAACACTGACCAGGAAAAGAATAATAAGTCGTGAATAAACCAAATTTTACATAACACATAAATGAATTAAAATTCACAATTTGGTCGGATTCTAGGTCGCTCCATTAACTTATTACTGTCGTTTATTTGAAACTTGAAAGTAAAATAAATATTCAGAATATTACTTCAAGACATTTAGTGACTTTTTAGTCCTACACGAATCGTAAACGTTTTACGTAAATGTAATTTCGTTGTAGGCAAAAATTGATGTATTTTCGTATCTGCAGTGCGTTTGCTGTCCTGCTGTGTATTTTGTCATTACCATATCTTTCATTTTAGTTTACCAAAAGTGTATTCGACGTCTGCTTGGTCCGTTTACACTCCTAAATAATATTGAAGTTTCTTGAAATAGTAAACGAATGTGTAAGTGCCGTAGACATAAATTATACAGCGGCTATACAAAACTCAAGCGAAATACAGCTAATGAAGCCGTAATGCATACTAATTGTACTTGACGTACATAAAATTAATCAAAGTCATTGGAACCGTTTTCGAGAAATATTTGAAAGAGTACTTTGACCTTCATGTGTCGAACACTTTGTATAAAAATATTAAAAAAAATAGATCACGTGCATCGACAACAAGAAAATCCTACTGTAAATGAGAAATGTGAATTAAATTTATTCATCCATTTACTTAGAATCCTGTGATTTGACGGACTAACAGATGGATAGACGTTATGCTAAAAAATACTTTTCCACCACGGACCACCAAAATGGACATTTCCGTCAAAATCTCCCTTTGAACTTTTTCACGATTTCAATACTTTCTATACACTACTTATATGAGAAAGTGGAAATGAATGGTCAAATTTTTAGTTTTAACTATCAATGTTCATGATGAAAAGACGATATATCTTTGTCGAATTAAAAAAACACAACTATATAAATAAAAAATTATTGACTTATTGAGTTGTTCACATATTACATCCATTATTACTTGTTTTCCTCTCTAATGAGCTTATAAGCTACTGAGCTCGTAAATTTTGAGAGAAAAATAAAAACTTCTTTTCTCGATTAGAATGACATTGAGGTAGATTTACGAGTTGCACAATACTCGTATATTCTTCAGTTGCATCTTTGAACATCTGACCTTAATGAAGTAAGACCTACTTCTGCAGATTTCAAAGCTCATTATCGATATGGCGTAATGAAAACGAATGGGTCGAAAATGAAACGAAGGGAAGGAAGATAAGCGAGGTTAAGACGACAAAGGACTTTCCGTGCTTGCACGTATCCTAATGCTAATTGCGTGGACCAGATTTACGACGTCATCTTGCGGCAAATAAAAGTTATGACCGACACGCCACTCTTTTATTTGGAGAAGACGGGGGACCCTTTTCTGGAGAAAACTGCAACGTCTCAGGGCAGAAATACCCTTCCGCTGAAAGCAATGGAATAAAAGGAAGCAGGAGTGCGCTTCCTTATTTAACATTCCACACTTGTGAATTATGGACCAATTTTTCTCTCCCAAAAATGTATTGAAATAAAAAAGAAACATTAAAGAACTGTAATTGACATTTTGACGAACTTTTCATGAACCAAAATAAGAAAGTGTTTACATTGTTAAATGTAATGTTTCAAAATTCTGTATTGCATGTGGTAGATGGGTAAGGAAAAGAAATTAAATTAAGATTTATTATAGAAATATTTGTTTTCGGAGTAAGGAATTCCACTTCTTCCTGTGATGTTCTTGATAACTATACGGCTGTCGACTATACGACGGTTGTTCAATTCCCTGCAACTTCTAATGATGTCTTTCTGAAATAGCTCCACAAAAGGTTCATATTTTACCACCCTCCTTCATTTTCTTTTATCTCATATTCTCACACCATTCTCCTTTTCTTTTTCTTGGAGTCAAAGAAAATTTCCTCTTTACAATTTTACTACCGTTTTATTTTTCTCTGCAGCAACGCGTGTGGGTTACGGCGGCTGAGCGAGTCGAGAAAAGAGCATGGAGGTAGGGTGGGAGGGGGTAGAGTTGAGTTTATTGTTGTTTTCAACCCCCCGATAAGTCTCGTGATTTCTTGCAAGGGGTGTAGTGTCGGCGGGCGCCTCCCGGGCGTGAGATAACGGAGGAAGGTTGGAAGGCAACTACGAAGTGGGGTTCTTGGATGGCCGACCGACCGACGTCGCGACATCGACGCCGTCGTACGAGAGGCGCACGCGCGCGCTTCCTACGCGACCGACGACGCACAATTTTGACTTCGCGCCAAACTGCTTTGGCTTGGGATCCGTCGTCGCTGTCCCACGCGAAGAAGCTGATAGCACCGATCTCAGCTACTTCCTTCGCCAGCCTGACGGGCTGCGTACGTCTCCTTATACCTCTCTTCATATTTACTCCTCGTTTGACCCCTCATTAGTTTTTATATCCTAGTTTATTACGATTACTTCCTCAACAAAGATCCGATTTTTTTCCCCATCACTTTATTTTTGTTCCACATTGTTCTATATCATCCTTGAATTCGTTCTTCTTTATATGTATATAATTTTTTTCTCTCTTCTTATTTTTTTCCATTAAATGATACTTTTTCTTCCCCTCTACTTTAATTTTTTTCGTAATTAAATTATTTGTTTTGTTCAGATTTTCCGCCTTTATTTCTTTCAAAGTCTTGGAATTGGTCTTTTATTGTGTGCATTAATTAATTTGGCCATTACTGACACATTTAATCTCCTGTCTTGAATCTCGCGTCTCATTTAATACGGTTTTTTGGAGTAAAAATGGTATTACATTCCATTTATTTGACCTCTAAATTTAGTTAAACATACCATTTTCTCGGAAGATACTCTAAATTACCATTTTTGGGTTCAATACTGAGTGAAAACAATGAGTTGAGAACATAGGTTTTCAGTTTTTCACGTGTATTATATCCATAACGGAAATTTTTATATTTATAGGTAATTTTCGTTTATTAAGCTAACGAATTGCTATTTAGAGAGAGCCACAATAAAAACCTTAAAAAATCTTTTTGTGATTGTTTGGTGAAATTGATTAGAATATATGATTCGGATATTAAAATGTATGATTTGAGTTGCATTGACAAAATTATAGAAATAAAGATACAATAAATAGGTGTAACGTGACAACTTTTGATTAGGTTCATTTCTAATTGATTCTAGTTATTTCAGAGATATCTTTATTAATTTCAATAGGTTTGTAAATAAAACCGTAGTATTTATTGAAAAATTTAATTTGGCGGGTGCAGTTCTGTTCATATATCTTCATTTATCCCTCTTTCTACTTTCTCTATTTACTTGTTTCCCTCTCGTTTTTATTCTCGATAATTGCGATTCTGCTAACATATAATTAATGTTTACGTAGTTCAATTTAAATTATCAGACCGTAATGCTTTCATTTTTTTATATTTCTTCATACAATCTTCTTGAAAACTATTTGAAATGAATGGATGTTTGCATTAAAGCTTAATGAAAGCAAAGATGAGAATTTCCACTGTGGAATGCATTATGCATATTCAACATTCCTTTTGTTTTGAATTCTTTCTTTGCATCGTCATAACGAGGAAACCTAGTTGGATTTTAGAGACATTTCCCCAGATGCAATAAACTCAGGGAATACATAAAAATACAAAGACAGACTAAAAAGCAAATCAAAAAACAGTCACTCCTTATTTTTTCTTTCTATCTTTACCATCTCCATTCTCTTACACAGACGAGGTATTCAGAATGTAAAGAAGGTATATTTTGCATAAGGATTATTTTTGAAAATAAAAAAAGGAAGCGTTGAAAAGATATCTTCTTTTTATATTTCTTGATATGCAAATTAGCTTTTTTTGAGTTGGTGGACCCATTTGAAAGAGGAACCTGAGAAATGAACAGAATGATAAAGTAGACAAATGTTAAGTCATTATATCGGATGTTAAGTTATTAACTCGGATGGATGATAACAAATTTAAATCATTTTATTGACAATATTTCTTGTTGTTATTAATTAATATATTAATTTATATCAATTTCAGTTTTAGGGACGAAATTTCGTTCCAATGAGTTGTAATATATGGGATGCATATCAGCTATTGGTAGCAATATTTTGAATAAAAAAATTCTTCTTCATGATAAAAACCCTTTCGTTTTTTATTAAAATTGTTAATTAACTAAGATGTTGATATTACATTTTTTCATAAGTATTTTGAATTGTTCTTTGTGAAAACGCATTTGGTAATTTTTGATGCAATATTAGGATACAAGCACCACATGTTTCAGCCTGGATATTTGTGAAAGATAATACACAATGAATAAGTCCTGATTTACGAATAATTTGGTAATCACTATTTCGTGTGTGGAATTAACCATATTTATTAATTAATGTAATTCCAATGAACTTACAATCATAATAGAAATACGAGATATTAAATTTTCAAGAGTAGCTAATTTTAATAAAAGAAAACATTATTTTAGTAAGTTACGAAAAGTTAACGGTTTTAAACTCAATTTCGTTGAGGTAATATAACGTGAACAACAACATATTGTTTCTTCGTAGAGAACCAAAACAAAACGTTTTAGATTTGTTTCGACTTCTTTCATTTCAAAGACTTATAATCTACCCCCCACACACACACACACAAATCAATACCTGTTCCATTTGCAATGTTCCACTGACACTAATGCCAACGCCCTGAAGGAATTCGAGGGCGCGATTGGTAAGACTAACCAACTATGTCGGAACAGTCAGGGAGCAGGGTCAAGCAGGTGGAACTAATCCTCCCTTCTCGCGATCCGAGAGTAGTGGAGGAAAATGCGTAGGAGACACGCGTCGCGAACCCGCCACCAGACGAGAAACTATTCCTTTTGCTCCAGGTTGCGGTCCGGAACCACGAAGTCCAGCGCAGGAAGATTTCTGAGAAAAGGGTCGCCAATCCAAGTGAAGGTATGCACTGTGGTAACGTTTCAGGTTCCGTGGTATGCATTTGAAAGGAATGAAAAAGTCAAAGAAGAATAAACAAGAAATTTTTTGTATATCTTATTCTTGTCTTACGTGGTTGGTGTTATGTGTTCTACGAGTATAATACATCGACCATTTACAGACGTTTACTGGTATTATAGTATTGACCTATTTTCACCACGTTTCGAGTAATCATAAGGTTTTTAACCATATAATTAACAACTCAGCAACATGTTCTACATTTAAAAAATGTGTACATAATATTTGTTAGGTACCCGAGAAAACAAGAATAATAAATATTATTGCATTACGCAGTTGTATACATGCTGTCTGGGAAGTTTTTATGTAAGCCTTTTGCGATTTCAAAATGAGTACCTAAATTCTTTGTCCAGAACCCTAACATTTTACCAGTCGATTATATTATCGCTCTACAAGCAATAATTTGTAATCACACTTATTTCTAGATTGAATATATTTCTTTGGTGTTCTCTGAGTCTCATTTATACATTTTTATTGGTTTGAAGCACGCATTACATGTTTTACTACTTATTTTAACTCTATATTTACGTGACACAACAAATTTTTATCATTTCCTTTGGCTGTTAATCTAGACTACTTTATATATATATATATATATCTGTCTCTTNTCTCTTTTCCTAAATTTCTGGCTCTTTATTTCCATTTCTTCTTATTGGTCAAACTATCTTATCTTTTTTACTATTTTCAATTTTAATAGGGCGCTTTCTTTACAAAAAATGATTAATTATATACAATATGTAGCGAGGTTTTCTTGCCTGTATGCCTTTCAAATACCCCTTAAGGACATACGTGGGTTGTGCATACAATGCCCTGGTATTCACTCCCATTGAATGGATAGTTGCAATTTTATTTTTTACTCTGCCAATCTTTGTTTTTGAACTTTAAATAACTGTAAATTTTATTACTTGTGATTTGTATCGTAATAGCATTTTTTAGCATTTAATATTTTTTTAATATTATTTAGTTTAGTTGTAAAATACATTTTAAGTATATTGCAACTATCGATTCATTGAACACCGTTGAAAACCATGGGAAACCAACGGTCAGGGTACGAATATATACAATTAATATAAACTAACTTACAAAAGATACTTAAAGTAGAGAAAGAAATTTTAAAGTTTTGTAATAGAAGTAAAGATTAAAATAAAATATTATTTACAATAATAAATTTGCAATAAAATAACACAATTGACGTCATACTTGAAACTTCTTCTCAACGTCTTCACCTAAAACAAAAGAAAAAGAAAAAGCGACAGAATCTCGGTTCATTTGAATCAGTAGTTTCAGCGCATATTACTCATTCTCTCATCTCCCTCATATACCTTAGGAAATGACCCAGGGAATGCACTACAAATACTCTATTGTCTCTCATTATTGCAATGGCTAAATCAACGTTAAAGTGATAATTTTCGAATGCTCCAACTTGGATAAAAGTTCGTTTTTGATCTGTTTTCGGGCACGTTATGTTATATATGAATCCAATCGTCATTTTGTTCACTGCAAAGTGGGCAAATAGAGTCTTGATCCCCCTCTGTTTTCTTAATTTCCACCCTCGTAAGCGAAACCATCTGTAGCCCGCTCGTTCTTTTTTATTTGAGAGAGCCAATGTATGGTTTTCTGCCCCATTAACCAACTACTAAGGTTTGCACAATAAGTGATCTCTTTTCCAGTCTGTTAGTTTCTTTTTCACGACGGTATAAATTTTTGGAGTTTTTTCTTAATATATTTTAGATCGTTTAACGACGGACTGCTCTGACATACACAATTGATTGGCGCTGTCAATATCTGTTCTATTTCTATTTCCGTTCTACTTTCACAGTAAAACCTCCTCTAAATTGTCGTCAGCCTTGAGCGATATAGGAGCGTTTGCACTAAAAAAAGTGCAATAGATGTGACTCGTGGGCTGTGATAATAGCCTAGTAAAAGACAGTCGTTTAAATCCAGTATATTCTCATTTAACTGGTTAACAGAGTCTGGCTGGGTTGCTCTCCCCGACGCGTCACACTCATATACAGTTAATACACTCCCAGCAGACGCTTTTGCGCATGCGCCACACACCCTCCCTCTCTCCCCCTTTTTCCACCCACACTTCTTCGCACCCTTCCAACACAAATTGACAGCTGTTGTTGTAAAGTTGGAAGTCTATTGTGTAATGGTTTTAAATGAAATTTATGTGCATACAGTTCGCCACATAATAAAGATTAAATGAAACCGACTGACTGCATCGGACCAATGGCGCAATAGGCTTTGTTGGAGCAAGATAGATAATTATTGACTCCCGCTGTCGTAAAGCCATTGGTGATGGGATGACCCGATTGTATATAAGCCATGTGTTTCCTCCGAATGAGTGTTGGAGAAGAATGGCCCAATGAAATGTCTGCAGCCGTAGACATTGGTTACCCGCGAGGACGCAAGATATGTACATTGTGCTTCATGGAAAATGATATTGAATCAGGTTTAATGCGCTTTTCACAGACGCTTTTAGGTTTCAAAACTTTAAGGCCTTAAATTATCTGATTATGGGCAAAATATTTTTTATAAATCAGGGTACTAAGAGTATTGTCTAAATAAACATTTTATATCGTTTGTTCTCTCCTGTGAATAAGAAAATCTTAATTGATGAGGAAATGTAAGCGGTATCATAATATTCATGAAAAATGTCCGTTTTTACGTGAAAAACTATTTCGGCATACTATTTAATGAACGAGTATTAAATTAAGAAATTTATATTTACCTACTTTGCATATACTCTTTAATACTTTGTTTTCTCACAATCATACATGCTATTTAAGAATATAACTATTTAATATTTACTTCTTTCATTGCTGCCCAATTATGTTATTTATTATGGTAGCTTATATTTACTTTTAATATTACTGCACATGAACTTTGTATTAGTTATATTTTGATGCTTCAGATCACATGTGAACTAAGTCCATCTTATCTTCTATTTATTTCGCTCTCGAAACAAATGAACCAAGAACATGTGACCGACAGCGGTGTTCTAGTGGTAGCGACTTCGCTTCCACGATCCCGCTGAGCGGTGGAGCGTTGGTTCAAAGCCTATTAGGCCGAACTAGGTGGGTTTCCCTCACCTAATCCAGACAAATGTCGGTTCGATACCACAAGTTCCTCAATAACCCAATATCTCTCCTTCCTAATTCCCTTGCCCAAGTCCAATGGTCAGGAAGAAGAGCAGTGCTCATGGCCCGAACGTCGCCAAAAGACTTGATATGAATAAATAATAAATAAACATGATTAACTGTTGCAGTAGAAGATATTACTTTTAAACCTCTGGACACGAAATATCTCAAAATGTGAAAAAATGAACTTGATTCCCTTGTGCACAAGTCTCTTTGGTTGATTTTAATTAAAAAATGATGTTGTTTCTGATTCTTCTGCGCCAAAGTCATTGAAGGAATCTTGTTAAGAAAGAATCCTCTGCAGTTTAGAGGAGCGTTTTCTGCAGAAGGTTACATCTTCTAAAGAGAAGAATGCGAACACGTAGGTAGCATGACGCTACGTTTCAGTGCGGAGTGCTGCAAGATATGTTGTCTATAGGCTGTGTGGGGGTGGACGAAACTCCCATATCCACCTCGTGAGGGAAACAATTGCGCAACGGTTTAATCCAGTTAAGTGGTGAGCAGATGCTCCCACCCACGCCATCATCACTTCCCCTCATTCTCTCAGTCTGCTCCATACGAACGTCCACGACACTCGGAGTCTCATATAGTTTTCTCAACTATCCACACCGTTACCACTCTATCCACCTGAACTCATCCGAATCTCTTTCTTTTTTCTCCCGTCAACCCCTACATCCTTTCTCCCTCTAAAGGTCTCTTTTGAATTTCATTACAAACGATACCCGTACGCTTCCTCAAAACATACACAGTTCGCACGCAATTATTGGCGTTCCCACAACCGCCGCCGTCGCCTTGTGTCTGTCGCACATTCTTCCTGAGGGCAGAACGTAGCGTCGCGTGGGCCACGAGGCATAAACTGTCTCTTATACNGAGCAACAAAGGAACGCTCGCGATGACACCCTTGAGCCCACAGCGACAATTTGCCACCTGCGTCCTGCACGCGGTACATTTCCGCCATCTCTGGAAGTGGACGCTGTAAAATGCTGGACTCGTTGCTCGCAGAGAAATTCTGTAGTTTTCTTTAATTTTCTATGTGAAAATTTGTTGAACAAAAACCTTTTTGAGTTCTACGTTGATGTTTATTGACTATATCCTTTTGCTTGGTGGCTCATTATTGGTCATTATTATTTTAACATTTTGTTATACTTGTATTTCATTTTCATTTTTCAAAATGTATCACTGCTGATGTAACTTCACTATTGTTCACAATTTTCAATCAAATTCTGCTATTTGTTGTCTTTACGATTACTATTTATTTTGGAATCGTATAATTTTAGTAAAGTAACAAGATTTATTTACATGAGTGAGAGATATTTTTGAGACAAAATTTTTAATATGGAGTTGTGAAGAGAAGTGTTAACATATTTCTTTATTTTACGCTTCAAGAATATATATTAAATACTAAGTATGATACATATGAAAAATAAGTTAGCCTTTACAGGAAATTAATAAAAACATATTTTAAGCGAGTGAATGATCCACTCCTAATTTAATCGGTCTCCAGCGCGAGGAGGACTCGAAAGATGATTGCATCGGACCTACACGCGCATTTATCTCGCTCATTAAACATCCAGAGCTCAGACCGATATGTCATGTGCGCGTAAGGGTCTGTGTGTCATCCACAGGACAGCCAATCAGGCGCACGCTATCGCACTACGCGCCAGATCGCATCTATTCGCACCGATAAACTACCCGTGCAATGCAAAGCTTCCATTGCAGGGAGCTCAGGGCTTCAACCTGTGAGCTGACTGTCTTCAATCCTTTACTTTATGCTGACATGTACGGTTTCTCGCTATGAAGGGTCCCCGTAAATATGTAAATTATTGAAGCTTTCGTTAAGTTTTCCGTTTGTTTGCCATTTAATAAAGTCAGATTTACTAATCCACTTGTCGTAAACATTCTAATGAATATACCTGACATGTACAGAAGATTCACATATCGATCAGTTAGTACCTGAATTCACATTTTTACTATATATATATATATATATGTGTGTGTGTGTGTGTGTAAGTTATTTATTATTAGGATATTTTAGAATCCGATCCGTGATACTATCCAAACTTAAGATCATATGAAGAAGAGAAAAAAGTTGTCCATACTTCACAAAGACAATATTTAAGTATATGAACAATGATGACAACAGAATATACATTGCTTTACAATTCGTATAGTAAATTTCGTTTCATTATAGTTAACAAATTCAATTTATTTATTTATTTTCAAAAGTGTATTGATATGTGATAAACTTCTCTGAATTTTCGGTACAATAAAATCTCTTGTTAACCCATTTAATGAAATTCTCGAATGTTTAATTTGAAATGAAATGGTGGATCGTTTGAGAATTCATGAACTAGGAACGGAATATCATTATTCGTGTTTCCTTCTAATTTACTATTCATGAAAACTATGAAATTATATATTGCATTGAAAATTTATTTCATTTCGGAGAGAATTCAATCTACTTGTACGGATGAGTGAATTGGCAGTGCTGCTTGGTCACCCGGTGGCGACGCCCGAGGTGACTGAGCCGAGCGGAATACGGAGGGGACGGGCGAGAGGCAGGCGTCCGGCGCGAGCGAGCGAGCGACGCGGAGGCGGTGCGATGTCCAGTCGATACGGCGAGCAAACAGTCCAGGAACCAATCGTCGTTAGCAATAGCTGGCACCCTGCCGCGTCGTGACATCCCCTCGCACCCTCCCCAATCTACACCTTCCGACACCGTTGGTCCCAACACATCTCACCCCCTCCCCTCGTCTCTCTCTCTCTAGGATGAGTGGGTGCACCACTCATGCGGTGGTGCGATTTCGCAATATTTACATACACGGAGGAACGCCTGAACTAAGGTCACTGCAGTGAGAATTTGCCAGGCAGTGTTCATCTCTCACCGACTTATGATGAAGGAGGTGAAGGGAAGGGTTAGCTTTTAAACATAGAGAAATGAGTGAGCAAAACGTGGTTTAAAGCATTTTAGTTGTTCCTTCATTTTTCAATCTGAAGTACCACTTTCAATGAGCTAAAAATAAAAAAATTAACTAACAAGAATGTGTTAGTAATTTATTATTGAATTTATACTTTATTACTAAACTTTAATATTAAATTGTCATATATTATGGAGGAACCATAAGACAGAAGAACCATAAGAACTCTTTAACAAGTAGTAAAGTGACTTTTGAATTTAAGCTGTTTTTCTTCCTGTTTTGTCGGGATAATACAATCACGTACGTGTGGTACATTACGGTATATACGGTACGGCAACCCAGCGCATTGAAGAATAGGGAGTTTGATATTTGATGTTTCAAAGATATACGAATTTATCGGCGTCGTAGATTTGAAGGAATAAAATAAACAGATGTTATTAGTATTGGTTTACCGACCTAGTTTCATGAAATTATTCCATGATTGATTCAGAGTGTGTAGTAAAAGTGTGTTCTAACATTTCGATTACTCGGAGCGCATCCCTCGGAAAGATTCCTACTCGATAATCGAGAGCGAAGTCACAGAATATTCTGCTAAAAGATATTGATTTTCCGGTTCGCTAAAACACTTAATGAATATAGGGTATCATTCTTCACATACCATTCTTTGATTTATAATATATAAAATTTTAGCACAAATATATTTTTGTTGATATTTCTAATATTGAAACTCTCTTTTAAGTACTATGAATAAATACTATGAAAGTCAAAATGGACATTTTTTGTTTTCAAATGCGGCATATGTTATACAGCATTATTAATTCGAAATTTGTAAATAATAAATAAACCTAATGAGGAAATAATTTGTCTTATATTTTGCACGAACTAATGAATTTACTTCGGTTATAGTAGTGTTACTTTTGGTGGAACGTAATGTTTGATGAGGTTGAAACATTCCATTTTATTAATCAACATTACGACTTTTATGTGTATTATCTTTACGTGAAAGGTGGTCGCGTAGAAAGGCAAAAATTTAGCCCTGTGAAGAAGCTAAGGAGTATTATTTACGAAGGGCTCATTTCGCACCCTTCTTCCTCGATACGAGCACTCATTTAGCGATCACCTTTCTTGGGACGTCGACGCAGTTGATTGTTAAACAATAGCAGGTTGCGCGCGCTGTGGGCGAGACTGTCACTTTTCCCCATCATCAGTCTTCATTACAAGCGGGTCGCATGGAGGACGCGACGCGCGCTCAAGCTTTGCCACCGCGGTTGGAAAGGATCTCCCTGCGGCCATTGCAGTCCACAGCGTACTGGAATGAGGTGATGGTCCCAAAAAGTATCTGCAGCTCACTACAATTTCCATCCGATATTTCAAAACTTGTCAATTAAATAAGGTCATGTACAGAATTATAACAGATGAGCAATGAACGTGACACCTGGAGACAAGGTGAAAGTACGTATTTTACGGTGGAGAATAATTGATCGTTCTACATTTAGGGTGATTTAGTACCGTGAAGTTAGATTGTTTAATTTTAAAACAAAATATTTCAGTGAATTTTTCTCTAAATAACAAGTTGTTTACAAAAAAATGTACGAATGTATATTGGTGTATCTAGAAAAGTGATTGAGAATTCAAATTAATTGAGAGGTATTGGTTCTTGTTCTTTTCCCTTACCTAGAACCTCGCTAAGATGAAAGAGATTTATGACATAAAAATTTGTAACTTCACAAAGGCAATATTAAAATCTGAAAACATTCTATACGAATTTTCATATTAGATGTTCTTGGATTAAACTTTATTCTAGTGTCTACTTCATGTAATTCAGTCACAAAGACTGGGAGTAACCTTTAACACTGCGCATGAATCTCTTTTATCATGATTTTTGTGGTAATTTTTTTGCGTTGTTACTTTTGTTTACTTTAAATCTTAACATCATTGATAATTAAGTGCGTTCCAAATAATCCTAGTTAAGTAAAAAGGGACTATACTTCTCATTTAATTTAATTATCACATTCATAGTTGTTAGAGGAAACGGTTGTATTGAATGATTATTGTATTGTTCTCCTATATAAATAGCTACGAGAAGGGCAATAGTAATAATGAGATGAACATTCATTTCTCAGCATGATGCATTTTGGTCCTTACCCTTTGGCATCATTAATCTGATATTAATCAGTATTGATGAATGATGACAAGCAATATAAGAGTAAAATTCAAACATGAACATTAACTTACGCATGATTTGAAACCACAATAATAATGGAGCATCTCTGCTCGTATCATTTTTCTCATTAAAGTATACAATGTCCACCGATGTCACATTGCACCATCATACTTAAGAATAGAGTATCAAAAACAGCTTCTTTACTCCACGAAGTCCTTCATAACCAATTTTCATCCCATCTCCTTTCAGCCTGCATTGCATGTGTCACTGATGAAACTACGAAACAAGGGTAGGGGGTTTTGCAAATGAGGAACTGAACGGTTGCTCAGAGGGTTTGACTTAGGATCACGCAGCTTAAGAAACAGCTACAAAGGGTGCTGAGAGGACACAGGGATTCCATATATCCATTGGCAGCTGCGGTTAGATAATTCGTAACAGTATATCCAAATAAATAACTCTATGAATTTTCTCTAGAAACGTCGTGTCGTTGAAATGATATGTATTTTAAATTATTGAAACCATTGAATATTTTTCTTTCAAGTCTGTTTCATAGTAATAATTGAACAGTGATATTTTCACAATTTCCTTACTAGAATATTAAGGCCAAGAATTCTAATTGAGGATAAAATATAAGCAATATTGTTGTTTTCGCTCTGTTATTTTCTATAAATCTTAATTTATTTTAATTTTTCTTAGGGGAGGGAAGGTATTCGTTTTGTCTAATAAGTCGCAATGCCAATGTTCTTTGACCAAAGATGTTGAACAATTTGGTTATGACGTGAAGAAAATCACTGAAAAGAAATATTGTGAGAAATCGAATAATTCATTTTATTGGATTAATGGGAGAGAACAAAGGATTTTTACTATTTTCTATTGTGGAAAGAATAATTTGTTGAAATTTTCCGTATATTTTGATCACAATCTAATGAGTTTGAGGAGTGTTCTTTTAAAAATCCCTACTTACCTAGAATTTACATCAAAATGTCCATTGTTAGGGGCATGGAAACTGGAGCCTAGCTACACATACACCAAGCCTCCCATACAAGAGGTCAAACGTGTTAAGGAGGGTCTTTCTGGGATGTCAGTGTCTAATTCACTTATTCCAGAGCCTCAACTGACTATTGATACCAGCTGATTACTACCCAATTACTATAGGGAGCTCAGTTGATTGGCTCGAGAACAATTGGTGGCCAAACCCCGAGGGATCGTCCAAGTTATGGAGGCGATCGTTTGACCTCACTCAACCTCCGGAGGCGCGTTCCGCTGCATGCAAGATATGAGTAATAGAAGCACCTCTCTTCGTAGTTAAACTCTAAGATTTCCCCTAACCCTTCGCAATAATGTACCCATCTGAGAATTCATTTTTACTCAATTAATATTTTGCAGATTGATTACATTGAGTTTTCTCTACATTTTCTAATTTAATTTCATAGCTAGAAAAGGAGAACAATTTATTTGTAGTGGGAAATGCCATTCACTGACCGTGAAAGATTTCGTCAACATTTTGTCTCGGGTCTCTCGATATTGAATGTTTTATGTGAGATGCCGTATTGACACAATAAATCAGGTCGAGATGATGTGGAGATAAGATCATTTATGGTCTTGGACAATGTTATTCTGGGTTATCCACCAAAATAAAATAGAATTTCAACTCATCAAAACGTTACGTAAAACTTAACAATACTCAATAGAACGCTTTATATTTTATGTCGAAAACATACAGAGTAACAAAAATATCTAATAAAAATGTATTGTATGTTCATCAATTCTGTAACTTATTTTTTTAAAGCATTCTACACAATATGTAAGGTAATTGAAATCCATGATGACCTTCACAGAAATGATTTCTGTGAATATTTCCGAAGAAATGTTAAGTTGTATATTTCATTCGATTATATTTCTTACAGTGATTATATTAATATATCCCTTTGTAGTCATAAAAAGGAATTAATTTAATTAAAAACAGTGAAATCATTTTGAAAAGATGTATGTTTCTGGAATGCTATAGATTCTTCCCTTCTCTTTCTCGAATATGTGTTGTTACAATTTTCCCAACTGATTAGGTGCTATTCGTCTTTAAAATTGCGAACCTGTTATCTATAGAATATAAGACAGCACCGCACTATAGAGCAAAAGACAGTGGTGTTAGTCTTTACTTTCCGAAACTGCCAAGTAAACTTTTCTTCCCGTTTCACCCGTCCCCTATGCACCCTCCTCGCTCCACAACCCCGTCCCCTGTCCCCGAGCTAGAGAAATTTCTCGGTAACGGAGATGATTCAATTCCTGACAAGAGATGACCCCGGGGAACTGCTGCACCAGAAGACACCGAAAACTTTATTGGAGAAGACCCAAGCTGGAGGCAACGCGAGAGAAGCGAGGAGATATCCACGCGGGTCTCCCTGGGCCCAACGCGGCGGCGACGGCGGCGTCGGTCGGGATGATATGGCTGCTTGAGAAGGAGGCTGAAGAAGAGAGAGGTCTTCAAGTATTTTGAGTACTTCCTTGGCTCCACGTCCCCGTGTCTCCTGCACTTTCGATGCCACCTCCCTAGAACAGCAGCCACCTCCATCGTCGCATATGGCCACCTCATTCAATAGTGGTCTACACGCAGGAACTTAAACTAGGGAGTGTCAGGGCTGATCCCAAATGTAGATGAATTTTTTGTTTGGACCGAAAACAAAATTATTGAGAAATTTTATTTTGCAACAATTGTTTGGGGAAGAATCCGAGAGAAGTGGTGTAGTGGTATCGTCTTCACACTATACGTACTCTTGTGTTGAAGAACGTGAGTTCTTTCCTTCACTTGGCAGAACTGAGTGGGGTTTCCTCAGTATTTCCAGACAAATGTTGATTCGGCACCAAGTTCGCAAAAACCCATTATCTGCCCTACATGAATTTTTCGCCCAAAGAATAGGTTGGTGAAATACTATTATTATATTTTTAAATGAATGAAAATTTACAAGACCTTGTAAAACTACAAATTTGTTAGAAAATTTTACGTTTCTTTAATATGAATATGCATTTATACATCTCCGCTCATTTCAGTGGAAAAAGAGTTTAAGATTTTCAAAACTCAAAATGTATTCATTTCGTACATGTATCTTCCAATACCATAAAATTTCATTCGAAGCAATCATGCCTTTCAGATAGCACAGCTTTACAACACGCATGTCATTATGTATCAGATGTAATATTGAATTGAATTTCCCTTTACATTCCCGTCTCGATCACCTGCTTACCCGACAATGAGTTCGCTTTTGTAGCGGTCACCCACACACATTCGTCGCAATACATCCCGTCAGTTCGCCGCGTGCATTCGTAAGCGGTACCTCACTCCACTGATCTAAAACGTTTATAGTAGCCACCTCAAAACAACGTATCCATTCCATTAGGTTCGCTTTCACGTATCGTATGACGTGGCCAGAGAGAGAGAGAGAGACAAGGAGGGAGGCGTGGGTGTCCGAACGTCGCATTGCGCCCATCGCGAGGACTTCCCCGTGGCAGCCTGCCATTCCCACCGCCGCTGCCGTGTCACCGTAGTGTTCGCTCGCTCGACCGGCCGCCCGCCCGCCAGCCCTCTTCGCGCCATTCGGAAAGCGGCCGGCGTAATAGGACGACTGGGTGGGTCGCTTCCGTAGTGCGACGCCGGTGGCGGCGGGCACAACGCGGTCCTCTCTTCGCTTCCCCTCCCCAACCATCAGCGGCTCTTTTTCCTCTCCTTGAGGGGGCGAGTCAGCTAGCTGGACGGTGGTAGTGGTGGGAACAGGGTGTAGTGGGGGTGCAGTATGGTAGGGATGCGATGCGTTATAGTGTTACGCTCTCTCTTCCCAAATTTTCCACATGCCTGGCGTGTTTGAACGAGGTATTTCGCCAAGGCTCTCCTGAGCGACCGGTGTCGGGGGATCGGAGGGGCTAGAGCGGGGAGCGCGGCTCAGAAAAGCGCGTGAGTGAAGAGGGGAGAGGTGAGCGGGCGACACAGAGGTGTCGAGTGCGGGAGCCGTAGACCCGGGGGCGACGGCGGGATGAGCTTCCTCGTAACGAGGAGTATGCGCGCGACAGGCGGCCAGTGTTTATCCGACGAATGAGATCTTTACCCAAAGCAATGGTGACTGGGTGAGGAGAGGAAGTAAGGGAGAGGCAGGTAGAGGGTGCGGTGCTTTTGCTACAAATTTTCGAGCGAAGGGCGTTGCCACGCCGCGTCGCGTCGCGTCCGCTGGTTTCTCCCGCACTACGCCACCTGACCCCTCCTTTCTCCACTCATACGATCTGCGCCAGCTGTCTCTCGTACAGCTGCACGTACGGATTGGCTTTGTACCAGCGCAAACCTTTTTATCACGGCCTCTAACCCGGCAGAGGGTCCCTGACGAAGTGTGCGCTTCGCCTGAAGAGGCTGACGAACACGCGACGTTGTTCATTCTTCACACCTGGCGCTTTATCAAGGTTTTGTTCCAATGAGGAATCTCTGTGAGGCACATTGTTACTAGCACGTTTTCAAAAAGTAGCTCATTAGGTGTAATGTATAACTATGTGAAACTTCGACAAGTGAAACAAAATGTTTAATTCATTTTCAAGGATGTCTATAATTTCCTAACATAAGTACCTTAAATTAATGTGCTAGGTACCACATTGCATTACATTAGTTGTTACTATTTTATAAATATTGTGATGAACTATTTGATGAATTGATCAAAGAAAGTATGTGTTGTATGCATGGTGTTTATTACACAGCAATATGATTACCATGCTATGTTTAGTGCCCGTAGTCATGCTTCTGAGTCACGAAACTTGTTTTACTTTCATAAAATCTCGTATTCAGAGAGAAAATTGTTTCAAATTGAATTTCAATCTAGAATGTTTACTTAAATGCAATTTATTGACATATGTATAAAAGTCTGGAATAATTATATATTTTCATTGATATGAAAGGTAAATTAACTCACGATGTATCTATTAAACAGAGCAAAAACTATGAACATCATCGAACTTTTTCCCAATGTAGACACCCACGCACTGTGACATCAACCGAGTCATTTACGGGAAAACGCTATTATCGACCGCCTATTCGAACAAACAGGATGTATGTGCATAACATTTTGGAAGGAAATATGCAAGAAAATTGCCTCAAAATGATGAGGCCCATTCCTGTCGCAGGGTAAGCAAGATATGGAAGTGTATTATGGCACGTTTGAACGGCTATTTCAGGACCATTTTACGCTTTTATCTGGTCATAATTTTTTGTCACGCAGACCCCTCTAGGATTATATTACGCAATATTACGGGTAATATGCTGAGTCGACGGCAAAGGTATATTCTATTAAAGAAATCTCGTAAAGATGGGTAGGACACATTACAAGTTCTATCATGCTCCCGTTAAAAAAATCATGACCTTCTATATCTTATACGACTCGAATGATGGCTTTTGAGTGACTGGCGAATGATGGACGTCTCTTAAGACAACCTCTTAATCCTCTAAATCGTATGTTAGCAGTTCGTGTATTTTGAGGGTTGTAACAAATCGAGAAGATATTGCTCAATAAATTAATGTCATATGTCTTCATTAAGACAATTTTTCTTATCGTAAATCGTGAATTACGATTTAGTCGGCATGGTAATAAAAACATTACTTCCTTAAAAGAGATAAATTGTACCAATTCCAACTTTTACTAATAAAAATAAATATAAGACATTGTTGCTGAGTGCATAGTGTGCTCACGTTTATATTTCTTACATTTAAGAATTATCGAATTCAAAAATAAAAGTATAACCACTTTGCACTTGTAAATTAAGGATAGTGGCCACTTTGCAATGATGAAATTAAGGATAGCGGCCTGTTTGTAAGTACAAGTGCTCCCAAACATTGCTTAAAGTGTTTGATGTGACAAATGACAGTCGCTTCCGCCTAAAACAAGTTTATTTTCTTTACACACTGTAAATGTCATAGAGTTTTGCATTATTGGATTATTATTGCTTTTTTTTATTTCTGACAGTTCGAAAGGTAATTTTTTCGTAGAATCCAGTTTTCGCAAATTTCTTTTGAAATATTAAACCCAGCGTATTTTTTTTTCATAAGATTAGATGAAATTTTAAAATGTTATTATTTACATTTGATAATTATAGGTCAAAATTTGTTATGGGCTTATTCAAAGACAAGAATTTTTTTTGTAATTAAAAAAATAAAATTTATCACTTATCCGGTGTCTGCGATGTAATCACTCTCTTAATTATATTTAAGGCTACAAATACATGAATTAATTGGAAAATTGAATGAACCATCACCATTTAGTAAATTTTGTAAATAATTTTTTCTATTTATTTTTTTTCCTATTCCAGAAGCAAAGTTATAAATATGTCTCTCTTTGAATTTACATTCGAGTATATATCATGATGATGTTTACTCCAAAAATGAATAACCAAAGGAGATACTAATAAATTGTGAGTATACTCGAACCAAATTGACTGTTCCGACATAATTAGCGAATACATCCCTAAATGACAGAGACTTACCCACAATGTACACTTCTAAAGAATGAAGAAAGTAATTTGTATATTGCATCAATTCAATTGTATATTGCATCGTGGATTATTCCTGATAATTTTACCGTTTTCTAAATTCCCCAAATGTAGAATCTCGCGGACGTAAATTAAAGATAAAGATACTCTGAAGACTATATTGAAATCATCCGCATTTCTTCATTTAATTCCAAACTTAACTTTCCCCCGACGAATACATTTAGGTTGTGAGGGATTTTAACTATGAGGTTAAGGCCGTTTCAGTCTCTTTCATTCACGCACAATTTTTTCCCCGATTAGTTGTAAATGGTCTCAAATTGACCGGTTGATGCGATAACGTACACCATAAAATTTAATATTTTACAGCATTGACTATAAATCACTCCGGTTCTGAAAGCCGGCTGCGAGTAATTACTAAAACATACTACCAAAGTTCAAAAAATAAAAATAAATAGTCGTGAGTGCTAAATAGATCCAAAAGGAAATATAAAATACTTGACAGAAAGAAAGAATGTGCCGAAATATTGATAAGAAAATACTTATTTTTGTTCTAGAACCCATTTTATTCTTCATTGTCACCCCTTGCTTCGCGTGCGTGGCTCTTGTGCGTCAAAAGTTAAACTTGTGACGTCATCAGTGTTGAGCGAGAGATACAGATCTCTCGTGGTCGGTCGACAGTCACAAGCGTTGCTGCTGCCTCCACCTCCACACAGTGATCAATTTTGCATCGCTAGCTGGACAAAAGTTGCAAATATAAGTAAGCCGTTCCGAGTTGATAAATAATAGTTTTAAGAATTTTTTTGCGTTTGGTTCGAAGACAATTTTGATAGAGAAAATCTTAAATCATTGACTAACATCTATAGAGAATTTTTTTGAGTGTTTCATTCCATCACAACTTTCACTATTCACATTTCACCACTCTTTCGTGCATCACCCTCCGTCACTGCCGTAATTAGGAGGTCGTCTGGGAATGGGCGGTCGACGAGTACAACGACCAGGCCATAGAAGTTCTACACTCCAGAACTCTTCTGATATAGCAGCAATTCTCACACAATTTCATCATTCATCATTATATGCGTTTCTGAGTAAATATCTTGCATGTAATGCATTATAATAGTACAAAGGCGTGTAAGTTTCTAGACGACATCTCGTACATCACCGCTCATGGAGCTCATGTCTTTAATACCAAATGGTTTCCTGTCTGAAATTCTTCATGGGAAAGAATGTGTGAAAATGAGAAATCTTGCATCTTCACTCAAATATTGTATTATTTATGAGTAATATACAATTATGTATTAATATTATGAATATTATTTTATTTCTTGAGAGTACTGTTCCATGATTTTAATGAAATATATTTAAACGGATTCTATGTACAATGTGTTAGTTTTTCCGTTTTGCTTTCTCCCTCAAAATTTGTGCCTGAACAACAGTAGATTATATCTCAATTATAATGACTAAAACCTAATCTTTTCATTGGTTATTTATGAAGTGAACATTGAGGAACACACTCGTTCTTGATGTATCTGACCAATCAGTACTTTCCTTTCTTTTCTCCTGTGCTAAAACAAGTAGACCCTGCAATGCACATTATTATATCTTCACTCATCCTAGGGCAGCTTCCTAAACTCGGATGCTATTCTTATAAACCTATTTTAATTATGTCTTCGCTTCACATACCACTAAATAACAATTTTACGCATATTATGAAAATATAATTCTACAGGGTCCGAGAGTTCTTGATGAGAAAATACATTTAATTTTGACGTGTCACTAACTTCTAGAGCACTATTATCATATTCATAGAAATAATGGACACATACAGTATTCTTTTTTAATTTAATACTTTGCACTGTAATGTATCATAAAGAGGTTTTTAAAAATCCTTCTGTTTAATGTATTTTCTTAAGACAGCAGCACTTTGCCACATCTAAAGAAACTGCCCGTCCCCATCATAGGGAGGTGGGTGCACATTTACTATTCAATTCCTGTAGTTCAGTCAGATATCTCATTTCAAGATGTCCCGTATTAAATATAATTTGTTTGCAAAAACTGCGAATACACCTCTCCTGACTTTATATGTACTGGGCAACCGCGTATGGTAAAGAAACCCTCTGCATACCTAATAAAGTTACAAAACAATATTACAGAGGCAAAAGAAAAATGAAAAATCTGTATATGATATAAACAAAGTCTGAATCAAACCTTCACCAAATCTAGATTTTTCATTGTTTTAATATCAAAGCAAAGTGCATAACAAATTGGGATTTCAAATTTCTTGTTATTATTTCATTGATATTTTGGGTCTAACTAGGTCCCTGACGAAGATCAATGTGCACAACTGCGAAATGCTCCTAGCGCTGCTTCTCCCGGACTCATCTTCAGTGTTGTTAATTTAACTGTTTTCTCATTCGATATATGTGAAATATTGCAAATCTTAGGAAATTAATGGTGAGAAAAAAGAATTTTCAATTTTTTGGTAAATTGTACTATAAATTCGGAATATATGATGATTCGGAGTATTATAAAGACTGGATAATGTGGAAGATGGGTTCCACAGTCTCCTCGCGGAAGAGTACTCGAAGGAAAAAAGAAGAAGAAGAAGAAGAAGAAGAAGAAAACATGTGCGAGACTTGTAGTTACTTTGATACAGACAAGGCTTACAAGACCGAGAAAATACGAGAGAGAGAAAAATGTTGAATGTGTTTGATGTATATAATGTGAAATAAGTGAAGTAAAGTAAGATTTACAATTTCGATTTAGGTCAGGTTTGACAATTTTGTTTAAAAATTCGACTTAAACCGATGGATGGATTGAGAGTTCTCAAATAGTATTTTGCTTCGCAACAAATATTTCATTTATGTACATTGCAGAAGAGAAAAACGACATCGTGGGAAAATGTGAAAATGGTTTTGATTTCGTTGTGTTATGTCATTAGGAAACATAATATCTGGTGAAGATAGTTCCGTCAAAAATTGATCGCAGCACCTTATTTCATTTAACATGTGACTTTTAAAACATTAGATTTGTGCTACGAAGTGTTAAAAATAGGATATTTATATTTCCTTTATAGTACTTGAACAAAAAAATATTCCACGTACGAAATAATAATAATAATATCAACAATAATAATAACCCCTTATTATAAAGGAAATTTGCTTTTATTTTCATTTCTAAATAATTTCGTCGTTATAATAAATAAATTCTTCACGAAAGAGTTTTTTTAAGCTAAATTCTTGAATGAATTACCATCAGTATTGAAAACAATGCAGGAAAGAATTTTGTCCATGTGTAATCGAAATTACAGCCACTGTGTGGCGCCATTGCTGCCACCAGTGAGCGGCCGCTCTGGTGCACCAGCGTTCGCAGGAAATTCAATTTGCTTCCAGGCAACGCGGCCCACTGCAGCACGCGGTGGGCAGGCGACACGACGGCATTCGATAAGCTTGACGTAGCGCTCAGCGGTTCTAATGACTGGCAGCTCTTAACGTCTGTCCATTTGAAATTTACAAACACCCTCTACTGTGAGCTGAGTGGGAAATTCTATTAAATTAGATATGTGTTACGGTAATATTTTTATTAGGTGGGCGAGTGAAATGGCTGCGATATGCAAAACAAAGAGATGTTAGTCACATACATCACATTTTAGTAAAAAAACAAAGATAATAAAATGAAAGATATATTTTTAAAAATCTTTAAAATAATATTACAAATATGAATAGTATAAAACAGTTATTTTCTATACTTTGAAATTGAATTTCTAAAAATGTTTCATTTCAATTTGTTCTATAAAATGCGAGAATACGAGTTAATACAATAAAAAGCAATAAATCGTTTTTGATCTCATTGAATTCCTTCTCTATTTATTAACTGCCGTAAAATGTTTTCCTGAAAAAAATCTAAAAACGAACCTGTACTGACTATTATATTTGTTTTAAGGAGAGCACGGAATATCTGACGACCCGTTTTGCAGAAATAATAATAAAAATAAAAATTAATTTTTGAGTAATTGATTCGGTTTTGACATTACGAGAACTCGTCTAACCCTTCGTGCATGTTGTCCTCTACCAAGATTTACAAGTGTTCTACTTTTGAAACAATGTATTCAACTGTGGAATGAAAGCGTACACTACCGAATTCTAAGCTCGTCTGAAACTTTTGTGACATTTCTGAATACTTTAGGTGTAAAGTACGTTGAGAAGTTCACTGGTATTCTCCAGAAGTGAGCATGAATACATTTTTCACTAGAGCACATCCAGCGCAGGGGAGAGGGCGGAGTGCATGAAGGACGTACTCGGGAAAATACTGCGAAGCATCGTTATTCTAGTTCTCACTCTGTCTACGTTTTGTGGCAGGAGCGAGCGTGTATTTTAAGAGCTCTGGAGTTGCTGGTGGTGTCATGAGAGGAAAGCTTGCTGCTCCGGAGGACTTCGGTGTAGCTCTTCTTATCGATCAGATGCCGGCGCTTACCCAGACACCGACGCAGCGGTAGTAAAGATCTCAACTGAAACAGCATAAAATTCGTCAAAATCCAATGAGAGACATGGGAATATTTCTCGTTTTTATTACATCCCTTCACATAACGGGAGGGTATTCGAGGTGAATCAGAATTATTTACACTCCAAGTAAATGTCATTGGTAGAAACTACCGGGATATTATTATCTGGGTTAAATTTGAGTAGTAAATAAAATTTGTGAGGAACTAGAATTAAAATTATTTACCTTAATTATTATATTAGATAATTTCCTTTAAATCATTCACCCTCAGTATCAATCTTTTATATTTTTCTTAGTTACAATAATGTTATTGTTTACCTTGCTTTACCATAAATTTTTATGAACATATCTTTTAGTATGTGGCATCATTGAATTTTATAAATTTTCGTAGATTCTAACTCGGTTATGATAAACAATTCTCTGTAGTTCCAATTTAATTATGTTATTTGGATTCAATGAAGTACAACAGTTCTTAATGAACATAAGATATTTCAAAGTTATCCACTTTTTGAAAATATACTTAATTTAAACACATACATCTGTGTGTAATATAATAATTCTGATATATGTATCTTTGAGTAATATATAAAAAAGTTAAGAAAAACATTGCTAATGTTTGTAATACATCAAGAGCTTGTAATGGAAAAAATATTTAAATGCATTACTTTTACGAGGAACGTTGGCTAGTGTAAAGGAAAGTATAGATAAGAACTACGAATTTAGAAGAATCACTATACTTTCTGACAGTTAAACTGTTTTATGACCATCAAGGGAAATCAGATCAAATACAAATTTATCTGGAAATACCTTGAAAACCTTAAGACACTGTCCTCGCATAAATCAATGGAACTGATGTGGCTGCCAAGACACAAGGGTATTTATGAAAATGAGAAATCAGACATCCAAGAGGACGACCAAAGAAGCGTTGGCAGGACACAATAAATGGTGACTTAAAAATCGTAGGCCGAAAACCCGCCGACACACAAGACCGGACAAAATGGCGATTAATGACCAGAAAAGCGGACCCTGCACCAGCGGGATAACGCTAGGAAGAAGAAGAAGAAGAAATCAAATAAGGCGAAGAAAGGATCTATTAATACTTTTGTAGGACCTGAACCCACGCTATACTTGTGCAAGGGGCGTTGGGCGTACAATGCCTCCCCCCTTAACAATGTAATGTAAAATGTTTATGAGGATATTCACAATTTTTTAACAATGCTTATCAACTAAACTTGTTGATATTTAAATTCTGAATGTATCAGGATTTTTCACTCTTAAATGTTTTTTAGAAATCAACATTATATTTAAAATTGACCCACGCGTTTTAGTGTGTATGGTCAAACAAGAGATTTTCAATAGATTTTTTCATCATAATTGCTTTTTTATTGATAAAATTCTAAATGAAATTGAAAATATTTGTGTTTCTTTATATAGGAGCGTTGCCTAATTCGACGTTTTCAAGATACTTTTTATTCCTTCTCATACATTGGGACATTGAAAGCAAAAATTATTTTCGTATGTCTTCCTTCTTTTGTGTGATAGATTTAAGACAACCGATAATATTTGAATGTCTTCTTCACAGTTTTGTTGATCAAATCTTCTCTTTGAAAAGGAAAGTTGGAGAAATGAGCAAAATATGTCACCAGTATTTGAAATAAGATCTTCTATAAATAAAATGCATATAACCAGGAAGTCATAGTTCATCAAGTTGATTTTGCTTATCCCTCATTAAGTAAGTTATTGGAAGAAAAGAATCATGAAAAAATCAGCTAAGAGAATATTGTAGTCGATTCCTTATTTAGTACTGATGTAATACCACTTGTATGGATCTGAGAAACATAGGTTTTGTTGTAGGTTTTCTTCGCAGTATTTAATTTTGAAATTAACTGATGTGAAAATTTAATACCACGAAAATAGAGAAATATGGAAACTAACACATGAATTAAAAATATTATATAAGAACTCCGGGTAACACCGGGCAGAATGAGCTTAACGAAATCCATATCTGCTGACAGTTGCTTTATTACCCACTGTTGGGTAATATATATAAATTCACAGTACCAATTTTTCTTTGAATGTTGATGTAATTTTTTGTATGATTGTTTAACAAAGTAAATAAATGTTTTTTTTAATTTTTGTCATGTAGGTGCAATATTTTAAAATTTATAATATCCAGTAATGATTTTCCAGTTTCTTCTTAAATCCCGGGCAACACCGGGTAGTTCTGCTAGTATTTAATCTTAGAAAGCTTGACTTTTTTCGTAACTTAATTATCAGGATGGGTGTCCGTCGGACTCCAATGCAACACACAATGTATTTGAGTCCCTTTGGATATTATAATAATATTATTATTTACTAGTATTTCATTATAATTTTAATTTGTTTAAAAAATTGTTTATTCATTATCTGTAAGTGAAAAATTATTCATAAAGTTGTTGCTCACGTTCATCACATCTATCTTGAGATACAGAAAGAAATTTTTACAGCCTCTTGCAGTTATCACTAACTTATTTGCACATTGTGAATTTTTTATGTTTAAATGGAAAGCATCTCCATCGTTTTCTACCCAATAAAGCCCACAGCAAGGGGGTAAACGTCTTTAGGATTCCATTCGACTTAAATGACAGCATTTCAAGTGTCCAGCTGATATAAATAAACTGAAGAATGCTAGCAATTCTTCATCACATTTTTTCCATGTTGGCATTTTATTTTTCAGTTAGTAAAATTCCTCTACAAATAAAGAATTTTGTTTGTATACATCTTTTATCTCACAATCAAATAGGAAGAGATATTTGGGAGAACTAATTTCCTTTCAAAATTATTCTTTCCAAATAGCTCTGTTTTATTATGTTGGTAAATTTTTTGTCATGTCACCATTATTTTTACGTATTATGCCATCATAATCGCTCTCAACTCATACACTATTTCTTTTGCTTTCAGAGTCCTCATTGAAATTGTCCTCACAGCACATATGTGCTGTCAAAAAAAAATCTTTTGTTATTCGAAATAGGAGAATATGTTTTTCAGAGGGGATTCACGGTTTTGTAACGTAAACTTTCCAGCTACCCACTTCACTTGACTTCCCTTCGTAAGCCGTAGCTCTATGAGTGACGATCAGTCAAAAAATATTTGTTTGCAGAGGTCTTGTTTAAAAAACAACATGGAATTAGGAAATTCTAAATTTAGCACATTCAACTTATCAAAGGAAGCATTAGTCTGTGTATTTCCCTAATCTGCCGGTAATCCTTTAAAATTAGGAATTGAACAGGTAGAAATTCTATTAAACTTGAATGTGATGTCCATCTAATCTATGATAACTTGGAAGTAGACTATACTTGAAATTCTACTGGACTTGGCAAACAGCAGTTGCTTCATATATAATAAGAAATCGACTTGCTATGATTACAATGTTGAGATATCGTTGAATTTCATTTAAAAGTAAGCATAACAGTGGTATCTCCGTGAGCGTCAATGTAAATGTTTCATATTTTAAAAGTTTAGAAAAAATATTTGGGATAAAAATACCAAAATTTGAATTAAAACGTTTTATATTAGAATAGAGGAATAGTGTAACTCTTATCTCAAAATGGTTCGTTCAAAAAAATTTATGAACAAAACTTTGACGTTTGGTATCCATCAGACACATCTCAAGCTTTCTAGTGTTAAATATTATTCCAATATTGAAAATTCACAATGCCTTAAATGCCTATGGTCTTTTTAGTGTTGGGAATAGCCTAGAAAGGATGATGAAATTTTAATTGCGATAAGACTTTATCCACAACAGAGTAAACGTTTATTATCAAGTCACCAATGATGCACTGATACAAACTTCTAAACGAGATATTACATGGGGGTTTGGTTTAATTTTCCTGCCCTTCTCCCTGCCTTTGCGAAATCTCTTCGGGAGAGTGCTGGTTCACCGCGGTCTCGTCTGCCGCGCCCTTCGCGCCCTCCGCGCCGTTGTGGGTTTGTTCGGCAACTCTTTTTATCCTCTTTTGTCAGAGTGTTTGAAATTTAATTTAATTGCGCCGTGCTCCGTGCTATTTGATCAATGGCTGCCGATAGCATTATTGGCATTTCCCAGAGGGCGCTGATGTTGCACAATTTGCTGGCAAAGATTTTGGGTCCGTGTGTGCTGTGAGCGTCGGCACCGCGAGGCTGCCAGTAGCTCACCTCCACTCTTGGCCATCCGGTTCTCTCTCTCTCTCTCTCCGTCCCTCATCATCCTCCACCTTCTCTCTTTCCTTTCCTCCATTTAGTTCCGCTCACTCGCTGCTGGCTGGAGGTTGGCTTCCCGTGCTCGTGTGGAACGCGTAGGAGAATTTGCGGCAGGTCGCCTTCGCCGCACGTATTCCGCTAACCCGTAATCTCGCAGAGCTGCTTTCGCTCATTCCAGTCTCCGGGAATTGATTCATTGCACTCGGGCCGCTAATTGTGGTTTATTTTACAGTTGAGTTACAGAGATTTCTTCCTTCCAAAATCTTTCAAACATCCATTCAACAAGAAAGTACCCGACATCTTAATATTATAAATTATTAACGATACAAAATATCTTTTCAGAGAATGAACCTGAGCCTAAAATTAACGGACTTTTGACTACAAACAATTAAGAGGAAAAACTATAAAAATTCCTCAGAAAATTGGGTCACGGATATTATGCACCAAAATTTAAGGACTTGTGTACAATTTAAGTAAGATTAGAGATTACTCATTACAATGCATGAAAAATAAAACAGCTCTTTATCAACTACTATTATTGAATATTCATTGATTTGAATACAAATTGGTTTATTATTAATGTTTTTAAATGGGATACAATTTTGTGGTTGAAAAAGAAGAAACGGAATTAAAAGAAAACAAAAACACATTAGTATAAATACAAATTAAATTATAAATTATATTTATAAATATATTTTTTCAGTATCCATACATTCCTTAACCAATAAAAATGTGATGTAGAAAAATGTTAACTACGGTTTCGATGATATTCTGTCGGGTAATATCTATCATTCCTTGGAAATAGAATTTCTAACATTTCGAACATTTGTAACGATCTTTTGTTGGGGTAAAATGTTTTCAACATGTGATTCGTCAACATGTACTCGGTTTCTAGAGTTGTGTATAAGAACGAACGATTTTGTGACAAAAATATTTCTATTGAAAAGTTTTGAAAATATACGATTGTATACAAAAAATGCACAACCGTTTTGTTATACGAATGAAAGATAAGGTTTTAGTCCCCTAAATAATACCTACTTGTATCGTAGGGGTAAGATCTCTAACATGTGCATTACAACTTCTTCGGAAATTCGAGTTCCTTTTGTTTGAGGAGTTTCCTCAAACTAAATCCCTTTATCGGTATACTAGCGAAAATAAAAATAACAGACAATCTGTTCACAGCATACATTTACTACAATTGGTAAAGCATAATCTAATTTTATGCTGATGATATAGATTAGGACTGGTATTTAAAATTTTAAAATATGTTCATATCTATTCTTTGTGTTTCTCGAAAGATTATTTCTTAAATACAGCTTGAATATCATTGTTGTGTTAGCCGGGGAATAAATTTTATGTTACCTTGAAAAATCAGAGCAACTGATTTCATCATTTTGTAGTACAATGATAGGCAATAAAATTGAAAAGAGGATAGAAAACCTTGTCCAAGTTGACAAGTACATACATCAAATACGCAACCTTAGTAATTTAGCTGTCTCATGTATAATATTAACGTATCTCAAAAAGAAATAGAGAATGCACTGTGCAACCAGAAGTGAATAGAGATTGTTTCTGAGGCCCCCTATTTTATAATTTTTCTTCTTAACATAGGAAAGTTTTAATGGATATTTTATTTTACTACGTTAATTTTTTACTTGTTATACAAGTTCTTATCTTAAAGTTGTTTGGTTGATGACATCGAATGCTTTGGTAAAAATCAAGAAAAATGTCTTGAACCTAATCCTTTAAAGTGTGAAAAAACTTCATATTACAAAAAGAAAATATAAGTTTCTTTGTTGCAAAGACGTCCTACGTCCATTGACTAACGAAAGACGTTTCTGTTTCTGAACACTTCTTAGAGATTTTTACAAGAAACTAAACAAACGTTACTCTTTTATTTGGAAATTTCAATTTATTAAGAAAAGGTACGTCTGTAACTGACTTAAAGCAATATTTGATTACTTCTTGGAGTCTTATGGTTTAATTTATAATATGTAACTTATTTTCTAACAAGAGTGAATTGTCATACACAATTACTTAAAGATAAGAATATACAAATATTTTCAAGGCCTTATTTAGTAGCGACTAAAAGAGATAATGCAATTTGCAGAAAAATAAGTTGTTTGAGCAAAACGATTTCAAGAAAAGAATGTTTCTTTTAAAATACTATCTTTTTTTACCAAATGACTACCCAATATTCTCTGTCTTATTTTCTTAAGTTCACAATAGTCATCGTTTAAGTTTTACATAATTATTAATTAGTTGCGAAGAACATAGACAATTTTGTTAATATTTCTATAATCAGAATAAGTATAATGATACACTTGATCGGTCTTGATTTTTGTGCTTTCTTGGGAAACAGAATAGTGTGGTTCTCCGCCAAGGATTTGTGCCAAAAACTTTATGTGAGTTTAATTACAAGGAAAAGTGGTTCAGTTCTTATCTATTTTATTACGACAAATAAAAAACCATGCCTTGGTTTTTTTCTGTTTTCCTCTTTCTTTCATTTTCTTCATTCTTCCATTTTCGTGAGGAACAACTTCTGGAAAAGAGGAGGATGGCACGGACAAGAGAAAGACTCAACGGGAATGGGGAGCGGAGGTTCAATATTTGTCGTTTGACGGAGATTGCCGCAGATATAAGGGCGAGATATTTTGGCAAGTGTCTCCGAGAGGAAAGGGTTGTGACGTTGCTGGCTGCTTCGTCAATTTTCGAGCTCAAAACCCTTCCCTGGGGGTAGCCAAAGTATACACGTGGGAAGAAGCATCTGCTACAACTTCTCTGAGAACTAGCGCAAACCTTCTTTCCTCTGACGGCGTCAATCTGACTCAGACGTAAATAAAACGTGGCGAATGACATACATTCTTTTGAATTATTTTGTTTATGTGAGAGACTGTATCTTTTATAATATGTCTTTCATAATAATCTTATTTGATTTAACAACTTGGTCTTATTTCACCAAAATCATTTAGGAAATGAATTTTCTTCGGTACTATTCACTATTGAATGGAATAATATCTTTACCAATCTTTTACATTATAACTTACGTTCAATACAAATAGATGTAAACCAAACAAGTTCATGTAATATATAAATTAAATGAACACACAGAAATCAATAACTACTCTTGAATTTAATTTCATTTATATAATAGATCTGTCAATTGCGTCTCAATTGAACGATAATACGAAATGAATGAAATGGCTATGGGTTCTAGAAACTTAGCTACGCTGTAGGAATCTTCAGTTTGTCTGGACTATATGAAAGTTAACTTTCCTTGGATTGTATGGAAAGGTGAGAGTAATGCATAGTCATAGTAGGTATGTTTAAAGACAAAAGTAAAGTATTCATTTCTAAAACTATACAGTTAATGGAACCTTTGGGATTGAATTAGAGAGAAATACATAAAAGTTTATTTTACCGGTTACTTTATTTTTTAGAAGTAAATATGAAATATTATATTCGAGATATATGTGATCTTAAGTTTTAGGTATGAATATAATCAGTTTGTGCGAAGCAAATTCTGTACTTGACTTCAAATCTCTTACTCAAATCAAGATCATATTAGAAAAAAAAATAGAGCGTGATATGTCTCACTGATAAAAACAAGATACGTTTATTATATTATTATTTTATCTTTCAAAAAATGTAATAATATAGGAAATGTTTATTATTTTAAGAGAGACCACAAAATAATGGTCAATTAGGGAAATTGCTCATGCATGATACAGTTACATGTAACTATATTTATGTAGTTGTTTCTCTTCTAGTGGATACAAATTACTATTATTACCGACAATTATTTTTCATACGAAATATTATTCATTACTACTGTCCTCCCGTCATCAATAGGTACAGTTTGCTAATAAATGGGAATCACGGAAGCTTTTTTGATACTATTGAATGTTGTGCACAAAAGGGCTAACCTAATAGCACAATCAATAAAGGAGAGCATAAACGTGTCATTATGATGCTCAGTAGGTCATACACCACAGCTATAACATTCCACAATACATGTGTCTTACGCCATCCTTTGAAAACTGGGTATGATCACTACTGACACCTGATATCATCGAATGTTTGTCAGTCGGATTTGAATATGGAACTTGCATTATGCAACCGTGGGAGGGAAGACTTTTCTCGAAGACAAGGTCTGTACTCTCTCCTCTTAAATTGCGAGTAATAACACTTTGGGTAGCAGACCGGATAGTAAAGGATGAGTACCGCTTTTCCTTAAGTTATCCGGGTGCGAATCCTAAAAAAACAGTTCTCCAACTGATAGAACACGAAGGAGAGCTGTTTCTGGTTTGTTGATTTCTGGAAATTCAAGGCACTGAATCACCAAAGTAATTAAAAGAAAACCGTGCGCAATTCTTTTGACTATATAAATTTTACATCTATATACAGAGCTTTATTTTTAAGTAATTATTTAAAATGAGATATCGTACCATGCATTTTGTTTCTCTTTGGAGAAGGATTAGGAACGTCTATGGAGGACAATGTAGAGAGGTTTGCTCCATCATTTCTGATCTGGAAGGGTCGGAAATGTAATCAAAGGTATTTGTGAAGTGATTCTCGAATGAACGTCGTCAATTATATTAAATATACATCTTCATTTCTTTCCAACATTTGAGTCTCCCCGACCCCCTTCTCACGAGACAGCATCCGAATCACACGAGTCTCGGGGTCAGCGCTCCCTCCACCTACCCTGCGGCTACAACGACGGTGTCTGTCTGTGGGCAAAGCACTTGCGAGAGGGGTGAAGGGAAGGAGTTCTCCCTCACCTGCATGCAACGGTGCATAAGGTCGCGTTTAATTGCGCGCCGTGCGTCATTTCCGCGCGCGAATCCGGAAGCTCCGCCCCTCGAGGCTGCCCTCCTGGGTCCTGGGGCTAGGAATAGACTCTTGCGGTCACGACACGAGCTCTTCCGAGCTCCTGGAGCAAATCGAACTCTCGAGTAGTACGTGGGAGTCGAGGTAGACACGTGGTTGTAGCTTACTTAAGGGTGTGAATTGCTTCTGTATCCCATCTGTATTACTGCTTAAGATTGTGTCCCAAAGGAAACGGGATGAGTTTTTCGAAAAACTCATCCCGTTATATATATATATATATCTGTCTCTTATACACATCTAGATGTGTATANAAATAAAAAAATAATGAAATTCATATTACTCGGTAACTCAAATGATATATTTCGAAGATTTATATCATTTGAATAGTATTTTGTAAACTAGAAGCATTGTAGTATATAAACAACATAAAATATTAGAAATATGTACTCATGTATTAGTTTGAACGGTTCGACATAAGAATTTGGCGGCTTATAGCTACAGAGTAATAAGAACATGTATTCTAAATTACGACTTTTAAGTATTAGTATAAATAAATGAATCTGTAACTAGACGTATTTACATATCTGAGAGATTCGTTTGGTAAAATAATACATATCATTTTATAATATTCACGTTTTTAGTTAGAAACGTGTTTTGGGGATTTTGTTTTTGTTTTGACTTATTGACATGAGAAATACGAGTTTAACATTCTCAGAAACGAGTGCTCGTGTGAGCAACTTGACTTTCTACGAGTATAAACTTATTAAGAATGTGAAATTTCATTTCAAAAGTCCCTTTATTGAAAATCTAATGACAGAGTTTATTAATTTTATATTTTTTGCTTTAACTCCGAAACAATGATGCCTCAGAAATGGTGGTGATAAATTTGTCTTACTGTCAGTACTCATTCTCCGTTGGTGTTCTTGGATGTTGTTTAAAAGGTTATATTGTCTTCAAAGTTTTCCAGCACTCAGCATTTCTTTTCTAAATATTTTATTTTTCAAATCTTAACTTTGTAATTTTTCAGTGTTATAGAGTATTGTCATTGAATTTAAAAGTCGTTAATAACCATCTCTGAAACATTATTTCGAAAATGGAATTACTATCTCAAAGGTGAACAAAGCAATCAATACGGTGTAAATTGTCTTCACGTCTTCCTGCATCATAAGGGAAAAAAATTATGAATATTTTTGTGATAAACCAATTTTCTGAAAGTATTCATATCCTACGTTTTTCATTTATTTCTCGAAGTTGTATACAGTTCTCATTTATCTGAAGATCTTTCCATTCATTTATTACACTCCTCACATGATATATAGTTTATTTTGAGAATACGGAGTAATCCTAATTAATTTTTGACTGTGTATTTTTTTCAATTTTTAATTACGCATGTTATGAGAAAGCGTTTTCTGGATCTTATATGAGTGGTCAAAATTGGTGCTCATTTTGTGACCATAAACTCAAGTTAGTGTATTTTCACTGTAATTTAATTACACTAGCTTGATTACAGAAAGAAATTAATTGTCCCATCCGTGTTTAAGAAGTAGCAGCGTGCGTTCGATCGTCAGATTGGCACAACTCTCTTCCCATGATCTCGATCTTCAGGTTGGCTGCTTTCTCTGCGCACCTTGCTCGGGCGCTTCGCTCCGCCTCCACCGCCGTGCCATCGCTGGCCGACTGACAAGAACCTTGATTGCCCCCCAGGCATCCGCTGCTGCCCTTCCCGTCCCCTTGCGCGCTTCCAACTCTGTTCCCGAACACCGCCGCTTGTCTGCCAAGAGATGCAACGACGGCGGCTAGGGGTTGGTGAACGCGGTATGAGTGCAATGTTAGAGCAAGAGCTAACGGAGGATATTACTGGAGGTGGTTGATGGTTGAGAGCTTAAACAGAGCTACGTACCACTGATCTGGTGGGAAGATGCAGATGTGTAGTTGTCAGAGGTGGCAGTGGTGGCGATGTTGACATAGGTGGTTACGGAGGTGGGGAAGACGTGCCGAGCAGCAATTGTGCTCCAAACCAGGAAGACTCTTACGACGGAGACACGGAACGCCAGGGGGGAAAAAAAAAAGAGGAAAAACGATTTTCGCTGTTCTTGCTCATTCCCTGTCGTTCTTTCCTTGACTATTTCACCTCTTCTACTGCTGTATCTCGTGTTCTGTGTTTCGTCGGAGGGAAATGTTTTTTCTTCTTATCTTTTTTCTTGGAGTTGGTGTGGATTACAGTCTCGTTGAAATTATGTGATACATGGCTTTGTACCTTCGATTCGTATTGAAGAATGTGACGGGAGTTTCTTATTCTACCAAATTCGCATCCAGATGTGAGACATTTATTACTGTAGTATCTAAATCCAATGAAGGATTAAAAAATATATATTAACACCTAAACAATTGAGTATTTCATTAAAATAACTCACATTTCGTCTTCTTCGTAAGGTATTCAAATGTACGATAAAACTAAATCTGAAAATTCAGTCGGAAGCAGAAGAACAACTGTGTAGAGAACGCATAATAAGAGCAGAACTGCAAAGAAGAGTTGATGTGCTCGTCTCCATTGGCTTCTCCTTCCTCGTGGTCGCGAACCCCGTCCGCCCAGATGAATCCCCATTGTGTGTAACAGCGTGGAATAGTTTCAGCGACCAGGGGTTGAGACCCTAATGGTTGTCTTTAGACGTACCATAAATTTTCTTTCAGTGCTGCGCACGGGAGAGAAGGCGAAGGCACTGTAGACGGGCAGGCAGGCGTTGCCCCTGGAGACCGACCAGCCTTGCTGTCACTGCCTCCACCCCCGCCCGCAGATAGTAGCGAGACTTTCGCTGTTCTTGTCAACCAACCCCACCCCCACACCCGATCGGTCTAGGCGGTTTCAGTAAAGTGTTCGTACATAAGTAAACGTGTGGTGTTTGGGGACGAATCTCCGGTAGCATCAGCATCATTGATCATCTCCAAAATGAGGATGAGCTGGCTGCGGGGGTGGGAGGGTATTACATTGGTGAAAATGTTAGTAGCGAGGAGGACGACGGAGGAGGTGACATACAATGGTTGTGTTTGTTGCAGTAGCCGGTTGGTTGGAGCTAAAGCACTGACAGTTGAAATGGCGAAGGCGTCCCAGTGTAAGACATCGTGACGTTTCATCTGCGACGTTCCGTCTTCCTTTGTTTGACTAAGGCGTAATGTCGTTATTGTCATCCCCTGAGCGCTTTTCTGCCTCCCCTCTTGCCGCCACCAGCTTCTACTCCGCTTCCTGAGGTACCAGTGACAAATGACGATTCCGCACTCGACATTACAGCCACTGCAGTGTTACCAGCGATTCTTGGATGTACTGGAGTTTCTCAGGATGCGGGGAAATATTACAACAAATACGATTTGTTCTAAATTGTGTGAGTTATTCTTTTGTTATATAAATAAATATTCATCTCACTCAAGAGGGGTTTATATCCACATTTTCGATTGTTTCAAGTGTAAACTGAAAGGCGTCAACTTCAGAATTAATTTGTGAAGTTGCTTTTTTTTCATCTTGGGAGATATGTCGATGATAACATCCTGTAATTTTATTATATTGTTTAAACTTTGGTCTTGATAAACTCTAAATAACAAAATATCATCCGCGTTTTATGAGGAAGACTTGTTCATCAGCAATACAATTAGAAAAGTTAATATTCACAGTTAACAAAAATCTATCAACCATTACACAAGGAAGCCAAGTTATCCAGGGCCGCTCCTATATAATTCACTTCCAAAAACGAAAGATTGACTCTTTATTTTGAACAATCATGAATCTTTGGATACATAGTAAAAAACCAAAATTCAAACCATATCATTACTTCTATCTGTAGGACTATAGTTAGTATACAAAAAAAAATTAGTAATATTTTATAAGTACTGAATCTTGCTAAGTTTATGTAAATTATTTCTGCAGCCCCTTCTCAACTCGGAGTTTTCTCAGATTTTCAAGTGTTTATTTTTCTGATCATAATTGATGGAGAAATTTTTTGCTTTTATTCCGAGAGCAACGAAACTCGTTCCCCACATAATCATACGTAGTGTTTAAATCTCTTAGACCAAATATATACCTACAGTCTTTCCAAAATTAGGTTAAATTCGTAATTAATAAAATGTCGAAATTTATGATAAACATTATTCTTTGTTGTACAGTGTTATGTGTTGATTTGTATTCTGTAATTTTCTTTGTAAACCTGTTGAAAAACAAAGAGAACTTTGAACTATCGAGTAAAATGATAAACAATGTTGTACAGAACTTGAATCGAAAACTTGAACTTATTCGAGTGGAATGAGACGAAAGACAAAAGTTGTTATCAACCGTTCAACTGCTTACAAGATTCTATGAAGATATTTTGGAATAAGGCAATTTAAAATGTTTGAACAGGCCTAATTCCTTCCCGTTCTTGACTCTCCCATTCGCATGCGCATTCGCAGTGGGGTGGACGGGGTGGAGAAGAGCGCCTGATGCCACGTGGCCGAAGCGTTGCTGAGCAAGCGCGTCTTTCATAGTCGCCTCGCAGGATGCGACAATTTTCGTCTTGGGACCTGAAGACGTGTGAGATGGTGCAAAGATGTGATGGGGACGGGAAGAGGAGAAAGGGCGTTGGGTCTCAAGCGAAGGGCGTTGGTGTGGGTATGAAGAGGAGGTGGAAGATGGCAATGGTGGCGGCGCAGGCGGCGCGACTGCGAGAGACTCCGTCGTAAAACACATAGATACGGCGGCGACGATGACGCTCGTTCTCAAAGTAAACGATGAACTCCATTAAAAATTTCCTATAAACAGAATTATTCGTTTATATGTCACTTGAAGAAAGATGCTTCCACTTTGAGTTTCTAATTTTCTTCAAAATACTCGAGGAATGGAGGAAATTGCTATATGAATTGAAGTTTGCCGTTAGTTTCATTCATTTTTTAGTTATTTTTTGCGACTTTGTGAAAAATGATGTCGCCAAGAATTCGAGATACGTAGTTTCGTAGTTCTTGAGAGTCGTATTTTACTTAAATTGTATTTCACTTCATGAATAAATGAATAAATATATCCTTTAAATTATATTGCTATTTTCCCATGTAAGAGGATGGATTATTTATTTTGAAATATATGGATGCTTGTTTTTATATGCTATATTATTTTGTTACTTCACATAACTAATATAATTTTTCTCTTTAGCAGGTGAGTTAACATTTCAGCTAATTAATAACAAAATTGCTAAAAGACCTTTGGTAAGTTGATATAATTATTCACTCTTTTTCCCGAGAAAATATCTTGTTATATTTAATGTATAAAACCCCCTTGTGGGCTGAATGTTCCAGTTATGGTTATAATTAACGTGCATTTCGTTATTAGGATGTCTTCACATGTCATTAAGCGAAAGAGCAGACCGCCTCATCCCAGTGTCTCTGCAGCACGTCACCCCAAAGTCAACGCATCTCGACTAAATCAACATGAACAGAATATTTACCACAATCAATACAGGTCACAACGTTGTCCTCTATTCCAGCCGATCCTTCAGACTCGGTTGGCCCAGTAGTCCACACTCGCTCACTGCAGGCGCGACCTCAACCACCGCCGACCACCCGCACTCTAACCCACCAGCCAAACACCACCCTGCCCAACAAACCTCACGTCAGCCTGCTGGCGCTCCCTACCCCGTTTCCCACCGGTCACCAAACAAAGGCACAAACATACATACAACTGGAGCATATTAAAACCTCATGCAATTATACGAACAGGGTGGGTGCGGTGGCGGTGGCGGCGGCGGCGGCGACGCCAAGGCCCAGGGCAGCGGCAGCACGGCGCGCGCACACGGCTCCCACGGAGGCTAATGGCGCCACAGCAGTAATTATCATTCATTCCGTTGATTCAACGTTGATTTTGTAATGCCTCAATTCTCCTCGGGGCGTGGGCCGCGCCTGTTTCAAATGCGCAGGGGTGTACGCGCTGCCACCCTGCCAGGTTGCGAGTGAAGAGGATAGGGAGGGATGTGACGAGGTGTGAGATGGAGTCATAACGATGGGGGAGGTGGGGAGAAAATGAAGGAGAACGTGAGGAAGGGTTGCTTTGTTTTAATCCGGTGAAGAGAAAATATGGACGTGATGAGTAATGCTTCATGGTTTAAGGACATTTTATGTACTTCAGAAATGGGAGCATATTAATTGTTTCAAAATAACTGCAACTCAATAATAATATAGGAAATTAATCCCAATATTTGTTATGTAATTTTCGTTAATCTTAAACGTTTCGAAGTTTTAAAAAATTCTTCCTCAGGACTTTCAACTACACATGTATTAGTTTTTAGGAGGGAGAACTCATTTTTTACTATTATTTAAAATAAATGTGTTAAAATTATAAAAAAATAGTAATAATAACACAACGTTGATTTTGTTTTGCATAAAAAAAACTGTAATTAATTTGTTGTTGAAAGTCCTGAGGAAGAAATTTTAGTAAGCTTGAAGCGTTGACTAGAAGAATGGAATTTATTTTTTGATACTGAACGACCGAACTCTGAAATAATCATATACGTATATGAATGCGTATACGTATTTTTCCTTCATTTTCAAAAGAATGCATTTGATGGATTCTTAGTAATTAGGATGGATTGAAATAGTAACAATAATAACAGAATTTCTTCTTGGGTGTCTGTAATGAACGATATTGTTAAAATATATCGAAGAGTTCGCCTCGTGCAGCAGCATTCTGTTCTCATGTACTCTTCCCTATTCTCTGCGTCCAACTTTCCTTCTTTTTCTTCTGCTTGTCGAAGCCTGAAGATGCATTGCTTCCCTTGCTTGAACTTGCGATCTCTGCTGTTCTGCTCCCATTCAATGCGGCGGGTCAGGGGCTACCATATTGGTCGACTAATACGACGACTCCCCCAACTAGCTTGCACTTTGCAACTACTTTCAAAAGACCCCAGAATCGCCGAATGAACAAAATGGGAAAGAGTCGATGAATACAAATGGAAATTGCCAATGTTAGAGGCGAAGTATGTCATTATTTTATGAATAATTTAGAACCTTGATTAGTACTATCTACTTAATACTACTAAGTACTAAGTACATTAAAATGTTATTTGCTATTTCATTCAGCTATAAGTATTATGTGTTCCTTTTGCTGACAGTTAAACTTTTACCTGTCATAAAAGTTAAAAACTCTTTCATACAGTTATGTGGATTATCTGAAAAATATTTAAACTACTCACGCATGTTGATAAAAACAAGTTGTTTGCTAAAATTTAGTGTTATATGGATAAGAAAAGAAATTATTTAAACAACTTCTAATAATGTCCACACGTATTGACTTGTTTCCGAACAGCTTCGTTATTGATTCTACCTTGCGTTCTGTGATCAAAATATTAATAGCTTCTATTCGTTACATATAGCAATACTACTTATTGATACGCCTAAACAAAGCAAATATGATTTTAAACTGTCCTTCCTTCATTGTCTACTGTAAAGGAAAGGAGCAAGGCACTCCCAGGTAGCAATTACACATGCATTTATAATAAAAGACATACACTTCTTGACATTCTGATTTTTTAATCTACCAAAGCCGTAATTTTAATTATAAAAGTATTAAATACACTTTGATATAAGCTTTTACTTGGAATGTATAATTTCTAATGAAAAGATGTCTATAAAATTTTAAGAAGGAAAGAAGTATTGTTTTTTTAAACAAAATAATACAAAAATCTACTGCATACAAGTTTAGTAATTGGTACAGATGAATGAGACAGATGTTCTGAAATCTGGAAGTTCAATGTAGATCCTTATTATTTTAGTGGTCACAATCACTGTATTGTTTTAACATAGAGAAGAGGAGCTATATACATGGTCTGATGTGCTAGTGTTAGAGTTTCTGAAACAAAAAAATGTCTTATATCACTATTTGGGGAGAGTTCACTGAAAGAATGAAGTGCTCTTGAGTGTGTGACAATGCAGCAGAATGGTTGTGTCTGAAGGGAGAGAAACTATAGGTTCATTTTTGGATTGACGTTCTTTTATAGTTCACTTACACTACGATAGCGAGTATAGGATATTGTCATTTCGTGGGGTTAGATATAAATCCTTGTATCCGCTTCCATATATAAATATATGTGACATAACTCGGTTGATTATTTGGACAAGAACTTTCAGAAGATATATTTTGATCGTGTACATCAATCGACCATCGAGAACAGTGTAGTTCATTATTTGCATTACAACCTTTTCTTTCGCGCAGGTTCTACAATAATTTTAAATTTAAATTAGCTTACAAGATATTTCTCTACTGGATGTTAGCATTTGGTTTCAGTTCAAGTGTTAGTTACCATAAAACGAATTGTTAAATTACAAGCTGCACTGAGACAACGCCCTTTTACTCGTACGGTTGCACTGATAATATAAAATCATCTTACTATGACAAAAATTGGTGCTTGCAATCGGTCAACGCAAATTAAAATTAGCTATTTTTCCTCACAACTGTCATGCAGGCACCTTTCTATTCATGCGTAAACTCGGATACCTGTTATTTTAATGACGGTAGTAGTGAGGTGAACTCCATAAAATATTAGAGAGATAAACTCTGTTAAATTAAAAAGACAACCTGAATCGTACCGATTACTTTACTCTTTGGAATATTTATTGCAGGATGATGTCGAATTTAACTTGTGATAACAACCTGTGAAAATTGATGAAATTTGTTAAAAAATTCAATTTTTACTTTTCATCTCTTTAAATACAATTACACATTGTAGATTTATGTCCCGAAGTCTGATTCGTCTGTGACGCATTTAAATGCCCAAACCGATGGTCTAAATGTCCATGCGGGTTATGTGCCACGCCCCAGTTTTCACACCTTTCCTAAATAATGGAATAATATTTCAATACTACGTTTTTGAAGCTATTTTTTGTAGAGTCTCTGAAGAACATTTGAGCGCTTGAAATCAGCATTGGAAACCTAATTTATTGCCACAGTGAGATCGTTCCTGTATGAAGCGTTTTTGTTTTACGTTACGTATAATAGTGTCTTGCAAGCACTTCTTTAGCGTATTCTCAGTTATATTCAGTGGTCTTTATTTGAATTTTGCTATTTTCAGATTTCCTGCAGGTTTTATTGAGTTTTCTTTACTATAAGTATAAATTGTTAGTAAGAAAAGATGTTTTAGGTTAGGTCATAGTTTTCCAAGATATTTTGATAAAAATTCTTGGAAAACTATGACCTATTATATTTATTTTAAATTTGTTATTATATTTATTTTATACTATTCAAGAACCAATTTAAATATGAATATAATAAAGACTAACAAGCCTTGAAGAAACAGGCAGCAAAAAATCTTAATTACGCAAGAAAAATTAAAAAATGAAATTTACTTCTACTGAACAAGAACAACTGTGACTTGCACCATGACTAAAGAAGAACCTCATTTATCCGAAAACTAGTATTTTCCAGAAATTGTGTGTATTTGAAACATCCATTGTGTCATAACTTTTAAATGTATAAGGAATAAAACTAACTTACAAAGAGTGCCCGGACTACTTTATTTTTCGTTCTGCGATAAAGTAAACTTTTAACTAATCAAAAAATTCATCATTATTCTGAGTCAAAAAGTTTTATCTAAAAAAAGTTAATATAAGTAACTTCTCTTCTTATAAGTCTAAAGAAGATGTAGTTACAAAATGAATGTGATCTGCAATTTTTTGTGACACAAGGAAACTTTCTTTAGCAGACATTGCCAAATAACACAAAATATTTTTTATAAAAAAATCAATTATACATAGTGCAAAATAAATTTGATGAAATTGTTACCTCCATCGATTTGTTATGTAGTAAAATTTTGATATTTAAAAAATAGAAAATGTGGGAAATTCAATTTTCACTGGTACCTCCCCGAAAGTAAACTATTTCATATAAAATATTCTTGAGTAATATGTTTTTAATGACATAGGTTGTTCAATCACACATATATTTATCATATCCTTTTCGAACTATCGCATCGTTAGCAAACTGAATAGATTTTAAATGCTCGTGTCTCTAATCTCCGAAAAGAAAAACAAATAATTTAAACTTTATTTTAAAACGAAAGAAGAAATATACATTTTAATCTCACGCTTAATCCTAATATTTATGTTGCAAATAAAATACGTATATAATAAAATCACCACAATATAAATAGATTTACTGAAAGAAATGTTCAGTCGAAACATGTTAATCGAAAAGCGGTTATTTTCATGATATCACTGTAAAAGTTTGGACCAGCAATTCTCTTGTCCCTTCGATACCACAGAGTACCATGTTAATCTCATATCAAAAAGGTGGAATTTACGGTCTTTTATTGAACTCTTGGTTCTTTGCGACGAACAAATTTCAGCTATATTTTCTGAAACTGGGACGGGTAAGGGAAGGAACCCACGCTCCTTAGCTGGGTACATGTTTTACGACGTCATAATGTTACATAATTGCTATACCATATTTGAATTTCGCTTGTCCTCGCTCCGGAGGCGATTTGTGGTGCTGAGCCTATCGCCATTCTCTTGCACTTCCCTCGTCTTACGTTTTCAACGTCATATAGCACACCAAAAAATTTTTATGAATGCTATTCCCAGTATCTTCATTTTATCTACCTACAGCATTGTTTTTATTTACGTTGTTTAAGTTTTAATAATCATATATATATTGATTATAAAACTTATATAATCAATAGCGTTTAATACATTTTGTTGATATAATCATTACGAAATCAGATTGACTTTATCTGAACGCATGATTGGTGCATTAGCATGGAGCAAGACAACTCAATTATGATTTCCTCTCGACTTTACATGCAGTGAGCACAGTTTCCTGTCCTAATATTTCAATTACGACGGAACACTATCGTTTTCATGATATATTTGCCATTGCGCGCTGGGAATTCCTGCGTCCGCCCCCACACAAGCAAGGAGAAAATTTTCACGTAGGCGCTCTCCGCTTCTGGCAGAGACTGCCAGAATGAGGGAAAGAGGGGAAGTCTCCGGGTGAAAGCGATGAGGGCAAGAGGTGTGATTTGCGTCCCCAATTTCCCTGGTGGGATCCTCGTGTAGGGAGCGCGGGGTTTTTGAAATGTGAGGAGGAGTAGGTGGTGAGGACATTGCAACGAAGGCGGCGGGGCTAGCACCGCCTGTAACTCATCCTCGCGGTATTTTTAATTAAAGCTCGCCTAAAGAAGGCATCAGCAGGCAAAGCGGTTCCATTACCTTCCCCGGCTTCCTCATCGCTCGCACTCTCCCTCTTTCGCTCCCCCGCTTTCCCATCCTTCTTCTGCTCTTTCGCCTCAGCGACTCTTCGCCTCCCCACAATGCGGCATTCCGCTCTCTGTCCGCCCACGCTTGTTCTTCCCCTCGCGCCCCTGTCTTCCCTCATCTTTCGACCCACTTCTTCCCTTCATTCTGTTGGTGGGTGGGAAGGGAGGTTTTCTACGGAGACGCCTGCGACGACAGAAGAGAGGGTTTTAGATGCGTCTCCGGACATTAAAACTCACTCAAGACGAAAGCCTGAGCTCTGGTTACACCTCGCTGCTGGGACGTCTGTGGTTTTACCCTGAGAAAAAAGAGGTGTCCCATAAGGGCTGGTAGTAGGTGCGACAAGTGAACCAGATTTTCGAAGAAGGGCGACAGCCTCTCTTCAGTCTTCTCTTTCACTTGTCGTTCCAGGTCTTAAGACTTTGCGGAGTTTTGTTATTGTTTCTGAAACTTCAGATATCTGCTATGACTTGAATTTCTGGCTGTCACATAATATAAATGATTTCTCTGTTTTGCTTCTTCATCGAAATTGAGCTCTATTTTGAAGACGTACCAATGTATGAAATAAATGTATTATGTTATAATATTTGTAATTAGTAATATAATTTCCATTTATTATCAAGGAACAATTGAATTACATGTATTGTCATTTCTTTATAATTAATGATGATGTTCTGTATTATACGGGTATTTAGTTCCAGAATTTCTCTACTTGTCTGCGAGTAGTTATTCTGGAAAGGGGAAATCAAGATCTCATACTTATAAATAATCCTTTAAAGTCTGAGTAATTTGTGTCTTAGTGAATTGCTGTATGGCGTGTCTTGATTCTCGCCTTATTAACGACTGGGTTTTCACGATCATTTCTTGAGCATCTCATTCTTTGAGCATCTGAATACTTCGAGGTTTTGTTCAGCTCGATGCAGCCTCAGGCGGCGAGTTCCTTATTTCCGCTCTGTCGCTGGTAACTCTTCCTTCCATATTCTCCCTCGCCATCGTCCCCGTCATCATACCCCGTCCACGTCGTCACGACGACGCCACGCTTCACGCCATCGCCGTCCCACACTGCCCGCCATCGCCGCCTCCTACCTCCCCGTGGCCCCATCTGCAAGTGAGCGCCGCGGAATTACTCTCCGTACTAATCAGAGGCGCGAAGCAAGCAAAACTAACTTCTCCATTATCTAGGCTTGCTTAACACGCCGCCTCGAGGGACAGCAAGAGCCGCGTGGACCGTCGTCGTCGTCGTCCCCGCCGCCGCCGCGTCGCCCCTCACCCGAGAGAAGCCCGCCACCACCCACCGCATGGCCATGTGGCTACCACCGTCGCCACTATCCCCTCTCTTTCGCCACCCTCACATCCCCCTCTCTTCGCAACTCGACATTAGTGGCTGCGCCTGTAAATCATTATTCGCGGTGACACCGCGGGCCTATTGCGTATATATTTTCATCTCGCTTCCAACCTACGGCGTATATTATTCTCGGCATCGTAATTAAGATGAAGCTCGAATGGGGTGGTGGATACGGTGGGGAAAGGGAAGTGAGGAAGGGAAAGAGGAAGTGAGGTAGAGAGAGTTGGTGGCACTCGTTCGAGGAAAGCACTGATGGGATTTGAACAAGTGGCCTGCATGAATCGTACGTTGCCAGGCCGCACCGCAGATCTATTTCAATACGAGACGCATAAATGTGAACTTCGTTAATGGAAGCCAAATAGTGGTTTATGTTCCTGGAGATGGTGACCCCACGTTTGATGTTTCTCGTAACCTTTTGTTTTCGGATATGTCTCGTCGTGCCGGAGTTGTTTTTGCCTCTATGCTTCAACAAGTTTTAAGATTTGGTTATTTGCTGTTCGAAAATTATTTAAGTAAAAACATTAAAATGTCTTCAATATATTATTTGAAAAATATAAATTGATATGTGTTATATTGTCGATAATTGAAAAAAAAGGCAGACGTGCAGCTCGCAATGAACTCTAGACAGAAATTTAGTTTAGCTACGTAGTTTCTGAAAATGTTTCTTAGTGCTATTTATTATTTAAAATTTAACCTTTCTTCAGCATTATCTTATTATCTGATTGGCCAAATATAGTGAATCAATGCAATTTCACCGATTTGATATTTCTCCTTCATCCCACAGTTACAAGTTTTTCTTAATGATGGTAAGTACATTTGAGTTAATTGTGAAATCGAATATTTTCATCATTTGTAATATTTTATTTGTAACCATAAGGAAGAGTTTCACTTCACAGTTTGATATGTGAGATTTTAAGAATAAATATGTAAAATAGAAAATAAAAAGCAATTTATATATAACTCATTTGAGAGCAGTATTGACGAACCATTACTTTGTAATCCATGAATGAGTCTGAAAATACCGTACACACAGTGTCTTACTCCTGTCTCTTTTTCTCCAGAATATTCTATTCTTATTTTATGAATGAGTACTTCAAACTTGTGTGAATACAAAAAAAGATCTTTGATTTTAGTATTAGGTATTTGAGGGATCATGTAGCTAACTCACATAGGTTACACCGTGCCTTTACAGACAGCCAAAAACCCAGATGTACATTTAATTATTAGTGTTTTCTTTATTTATTCCGTTATGTTAATTGTGAAGGTTAACATTGACAAAGTTTCGAGGCACAACATTACGACCTCCTCTTCAGGTCTGTTGACTTATCACTACATTATAAAACAAAACATGGTTAAACTTATACTATCACACAGTACCTTCACAAAAATAAAATTACAGAATATATAAAATACATACCTCAAAATTGCTAAACTTCATGTTTTGTGAATATCAAATCACACGTCATACATATTACATAAAAATATTTTCTAAAAATCTTAGGCATTACACAGTTCATGATAACATCATACCGTACAAAATACACTTCATCGACAACATTATACATCAAATCTAATACCAACTTAAAGTGATGTACGTCACACCATGTATTCCAACCACATAAATTCATTTCTTACTATTATTATTTTTTAACACCTGAAACACTCCATTAAACACGTTGTGAACAAATTACTCTCTATTTGATTATTCATATTAATATTAATTTTAATATTTACTGCTTCGGATACGTATCTTCGTGGGAAGTTTTCTTCTCGATCAATGATCTTCGTACAGTATTATGAAAATCCATACTACGATTTAAAGTTACAAAATGTTTTATGATACCACTTTTTCTTATGTCACGTATATTCCTCATGTTCCTTTATCCTAATTTTTAATTTCCTTTTACTTTGTCCAACGTACACCATTTCACAATCTTTACATTTTATCTTATATACAATTCCCATAGTATTCTCAATATTCACACTATATTTGTTATTCTTAGCAAGCATCACATTATTAAATGACTTATTAATAACATTTACACAAATAGTACCAAAAATCGTAATAATATCTGAGTTAATTGCAGGAACATGTGGTAATACATCATATTTATTTCTCTCTAGAAGTCTATCATCCCAGTTAGTCTTTTTCTTATTATAGTAATTCCAAACGATTTTGTTACAAAATTTTTCAGGATAGTCATTCATCTTCAGAATTCCCTTGAATATGTCAATATTTTTACTCAGAAAATTTGGATGTGATATTTTATTAACCCTATAACAACACTTTTCTTATGTGATATGCTGTGATTGGGTCTATAATACATAAGTTTATCTACACTTCTAGGTTTTCTAAACTAGTATGTTACAATTCTACCAAAGTCATTAATGATCTTAACATTAACTATCTAATATAATTCTACCAAAGTCAACTTGATGTATGCATCGTTTGTATGATTATTTTGTCTCAGACTTTGGTACAATTTTAAAGCGTTGATCTTCAAGATTTCCAAATATATTAATCTTTCAGCATAACTATTGATGGCATTGCAAGTCTAATGAAAACGTTATTTGTGTATTTGTTACGAAGATGGGTATTGAGACAAACATTTATTTGGGTATTTTAAATGAGTCAGATTAAACAGATTGCATGATTAAGCCACTACCATGACACTGAAATAGAATAATGATGATTATAAAAATTGCCACATTATATTCTTAAGAGAGCGTAGATACGCATAGTGCATGCGATTAATTCGCGGAGGAATTAATCGCATTATTTAAGTTACTATCAACGACGATATTTGGAGCACGTAAATCTGATAAATATATACATTCTTTTTAAGGACTGAGAGCCTACATGGAAGCTATCATCTCAATTCCCGTAATTCCAGACAAAAGAACAGTAATTTCTTCCGATACATCACGCGATGCATCTCGTCAGGGCGCTTAACACGAAACGCTCACTTTGAGTCGATAGAATATTTCCCCTTTTCGTAATCGCTTATTTCATCTCCGTTTCGATACACTCGTTTCCTAACCCAGCGCTACGCTGCCGCCGCGGCGTCCGAGCGTCTTGTAGCTTTATTCGTATTGCGGCTGAGCAGAGGCTACGAGCACTGGCATTCCCCCGAGCGGAAGATTGCGGCGAGGAGGGCGGCCACGCGTCAGGAACTCTCTCTCTCTTACTCGATCTGTCCGCCTCGTTTCCTCCCTTCCTCTTCCCGCTCTCTTCTTCTCGACCCGTCACGTCCTCGTCTGGCTGATTGTGCGGGCGCCTCATTTCGCTCACTCGCTCGCGGCTCGCGCGCTCCGCTTTTGAGTGCGCGCAGAGATGTGCGCACGCGTGTGGGAGGGAATGAAGGGAAGCAGTATGTGAGTGTGTGTGTCAGTATTGACAGTCGGCGGTTGGAGCCTCGCTGCATTCATCTTGTGCTCACTCCCCGACACCCCTCCGCAACTTCCCTCTCCAACTCCTGTACACGAGGGCGCCGCGAGGAAGCTATGGTGGCAGCAGCGGATCGAAGCGTGCGGTGGCGGGTGGATGAGTGAGGGACGGACGGTGCAGTATCTGCTGGAGAGACAGCTCTGGAGATGAAAAGACGAAGAGGGGACCACCGAGGAAGGAGGAGCACTGCGACCAACCACCGGGAGAGATGGAATTTTAAAGGGGCGCGCACCTTGCGTTGCCGTGTGACCGCCCACCCGGTCGCCTGCGCGGAGTGAGTGCTGCTCGAGAATGACGCTGGAGGCGCCACCGGCGCGACGCAGACGCGTGGCTTCGCGCCACGTGACTCTGGTCGGATGATGAGGGGGGAGGGGAGTTCACGAAACTAGGGTTTAGATCTGACGCGCAATATCACGAGATGTTACGCAATGTATAGCAACAAGGAGGAGCAAGGAATTTTCTTTGAAAGGTTGAATTGATTTAAACGTGAGCATATTATGGAATTTATATAGCTTAATTGCCGCATTAATTTTGAGTTTGATAACATTCTGAAATATTTTCGGCTATAAAAATATCACAAGACATATTTTGCAACTTTCTAAATCAGCTTAGGGATTCACCATGTCATCCCGAGTTCGATTCTTGGCGGGTCCAGAAATACTCGTAACTTTTCACATTAAAGTCACAAGTCATGTACCTGTAACTACAGAAAAGCGAACACTCCTTCTTCTATCCACCTCCTACTACTCCTAGTATCAATAACTCGCTATTATTAACCACTCCTACTAACCACTCGACGTGGGTAAAGTTGTTGGTAAGCTAACCGATCCACTTATTGACAAAAGCCCTACAACCCAACTCCTACCTCCTATCGCTCCATGTGGATAAGCTTCAATAGCACACTACATTTCCCATTTACAAATACTACAATAAAATAATTCGAAATTACATTGATCATAAAACGTTTTTATACATAAAAACATTTAGAAACAGAACATACTTAACGAAACACTAAGCTACTGTGATGAGATAAATTGAAATTGTTTTTACAATAAATCAGTAATATTGACATTTAATCTATAAAACAATTGAAATAAAAATAGTAACACGTGTTCTTTATGTTCCTTTTAGTTGGAAACCAAAGTTTTACAAGTAAAAGTCACAAAATATTTTTTTATCTGGAGACTCCAACCACTGACAATATAATTTATATAAAATGCGCGCAATTTGTTCGGTGCAAATATTTTCCTCCATTTGAAAACTATATATTAAGACGTATGCATGAAAATCTCAACATATTTCCTGTCGCAGAATAATTTTTTACAATATTTAATATGACAATTATCGTCATGTAACACAATTGTGGTGAAAAAGTGTAATATTATCGACATTACACTAGGGATTCATGCTCCGATGTTTCAGTGTACCTCAGAAAAATGGCGATATCGGATTTTTCTCTCTCCGCGTTTCAGCGTTAAAATGGTAGGATTTTTTGTATATCGGAATATGAATTGACAATGCATTCTTTAATTTTTAATATAGTCTGCCTACATTGATCCGTATTGTTTTCATGAAAGATGGGAATTCGATGAACGTTGTACATACAAGGAGAGAGAGCCAGATGGGTGTTGGGAAGAATACGTGCCCGTACCGAATATGGATGGAGAGGAACAGGGGGTCGGCAAGTAAGCGATGCAACTGACGAGTGAACCAGAAGGATGGAGCGATTGGCATGGGTATTCCTGCAATGCGGGGTGCACTACCCTCATCTTACGAATGGTTGCATACTTCATCCGACAATACTTCCCCATGTTTCCTTTCCTACCACACTCGTGCAGTTCACCCCTTCTCAACCTCTATCTGGGTATTTCCCCGAGTATCCCCCCCTACGTTGCTCTCCGGGGTTTCCCCAACGCCTCCCACTCTCCCGCGGTGGATCCCCGTCGCCGCGCGGGAGCGTAATCTGAAGGTGACCGTAGCGCCACTCCCTTTTATCCATTCCTCCCCTAAGCTTCGCTCTCTCGAAGAGGAGTTTGCGTCGACGAGATTGTGTTCGCGTTTACCCCCGCGCAACTTCGATACTAATGTTGGTGAAGATCTACTGAGTGGGAAGCTCGAAATCTCGCTTTTGCGTTTTTCCTCATCGTTCCCCTATCGGTTAGGCGTTTGTGTCAATTCTCTTTGAGCTAGTAAAAGCAGATTTTCCAATTGAATTGGATATGGTGAGACAGACTAGAGTATTTTGATCTAAATATATCACAGATAAAATTGTACCTCTATTTTATGGATGGCGTGAACATTTATAATTCAACTGAATTGTCCATTACACAGGAATTTTATTCTTAGATTTGTTTTCTTTTCTATTTAAGACTTGACAGTTTTGGAAAGTTGTAGCTGGTAAAAGTTGATAGTTTGTCACGAGACAGAACCTCAGATGAATTAAACCAAATCATAAATATGATTTCGTTGTATTTGGAAAGTATTCTAATAGCACGAAAATAAATTCGAGATCTCTTATGATATTTTAAAATTATATACAGGAGTGTGTATAGTTTGCGATGATGTCCTATATCGTAGGAGTGTAATCCATTTTCTTCCTTCCAAAACTCACCAACAAAAAGATAGATCAATACTAATATTTAAAATTGATTTTAAATACACCTGGAATTGAGACTTATTTCAGGGCAGTCCTTTTATTTTTGAACTTAAAACAGAGCTTCTGAACGTCTTATTATGTAATGTTTTGCAATCACTATACTACAATTAATATTTTATTAGAGTTTTAGAACATCTATGTTTCTATTTCCCTACACAATTGTTTTAGAATTATTAATGGCTAATGTCATTTTGATTCAACATATATCTCTGGCTTTATTTCATGAGTATTGATCAACTGTCAACGATCTCGTATTAACGAAGATCCGAGAACGATGAGGACAAATTTCATGTCGCATTTAACACGCTTTCTTTTGCAGTTCTTAACTTCTGACGTATAGATTAGGACATAACTGATGTATGTTTTTCATGTAATGTATTAACTAGTTTGGGTAATTAACTAGGAATAGGAATTATGTATGATAATGGATGACGCCTAATTGACAGAAGAATCATCCAAAACTCTCTACCCTGTACTGTACCCCTTTGTTCCTCTGATATTGAAACTCGCAGTGCTTATTTGCCGAGGCTGTGCATATCTACGCTAAGCTCCGCTCGGACTCCATCTCGTGCGTCCGAACCACCGCGTTGGATGCCATTGTCCGTCGCGTCTCCCATTCCAGCGGCGACGTGTCTCCCGCGCCCGCGCGCTGTGCTGTGACGCGCTGCCAGCTCTGACGGTGGCGAGGGGATGTCACCGGGCATCGTCTCGCGCTCCGTACACCCTCCCCTCATTCCCGCCCTCCGTCCTTTCGTCACTCCCTCTCTCCCACCCACCGCACCGTTCTCTCTCTGCAGGGCGCCTCCGCGCACCCATGCGGAAATGGTGCAGTCTGGTGGTCGCTGATTGATACTGCACGGGTCGTCGGTTCAGGCGCGGCTGGAGGGGTTTAGCGCTCGCTGCGCACTGTATTATCCTCATGCTATTATCGCACATACATCACACGGCGCTGAGGCGACTGTGGCAGAGGCACCCGCTCCCACTCTTCATCAGGAGAGCACACTGAAGCCCACGTTGGGTGGGAATGTGCTGGGTGAGTAGGAAGGTGTGGGATATTGAATAGCGGATGGTGTTGGAAGAGGATGAGGTACTGTCTGAGTGGTGTTGGGTAAATTATGTGATGAGTGTGAGGCAGAGATAGAAGAAAGAGATAGCTGTTGGTGAGGACGGTGTTGGGTGCTGGACTATTGTTGGCGACTGGGCAGTGAAGTGGATGATGGCTAAGGATGGGCATGACATTGAGTGCTTGACATAGGACAGTGCACGGCAAGCTCGAGTTTGCGAACCGTGAGAATGGTGGGTGGTGGTAGGTGGGGGAAATGGCGGGTGGAGGAACGCAGTGGAATACAAGGTGGGTGGTGGTTATTCTGAGTGGGTGAGACAGCACAGTCTGTGTGAACAGTGAGAGGACCTTTGGGTTGGAGGGAACATAAGTTTCAGTCTCTTGTCAACGTGGTGAATATATCCCCCAGCTTCTGACTGGGTAGAGGCTGCTTGCACTGTTGTTAACTGAATAGTGCCATAGTGATTCACCAGAAGCAAATTGTGTGGCGATGAAGTATGGCTTTCTTCACAGTTGTCGATAATGGGTTGCAGGATACATGAGAATACATTGACTGAGAGCTGGGAACAGATTAATCGATGTGTTTACAATACATGTTTTTCTTATTACTGAATTAGTTGTAATTAGTCACAGAAAATGCAAATCAATCTTGCGTGAGACATAAAATCTAATAGAACTTGAATGAAACCTAGGGGGAAATGTGTAAACCAGAAGTGTATGCTGATGTATACTATGCATATCCAAATAAATGTTGAAATATCGGTAAAAAATTTAGTACGTATATGAATGTACTTAGAAATCCCTGGTATAAATTCTTAATTTCTCAATTAAGAATACTACGTGGTGATGTCTCGCATTAAAGACGAAACCTAGAGACGAAATATGTGTTTATAACCCAAATTGTTTTTGTGTAATGTTTTTTATTTTATTAACGTGAGTCGAAATTAAACTGTCTGCTAAAAACTCAGGTCGTTTTTCTTTACTATTTATATTCAAATTAAATATCCTTTGCAAAAATTAATATTTTTATGGCATGTTTGTATAATTTCATGAAAATGGATTAATTATTCAATATCTTCTTTGTTATTGATTCCAATTATGATACTGGATATTGGTTATTGAGAATGTGTCCAAGAATAAACACAACAATTATTCTACCCTGCCGACGATTTTGTTCATCAGGGCTCTATAAAACTAATAAAACTTATCTACATTCAGAACTCGTGTGTGAAGAGTGGTTACTGCTTATTACTGGGTCCATTCTCCATAACCAGAGTCCAGTATTATAATTATTCTTCACGCCAGCCAGTCTCCCCTTGAGTCCTGCGTCTTTCGTGCCAGGCGGCGGCAGCGTCTCCCAACCGTGTCCGCTGTATACGTGGTCCTGTGCAAGTTCCTTTGAAAATCACGATGCGCATCGATGCTGAGTGGCGGCGGTTGAGCGCGGTGCCCGCTCGCTATCGCCGTCGCCGTCGCCGCAGCCAGCAGCCGAACGTTCACGAATATTGTATGAGGATCTCTGCTACAACAGCGTCACTGGTCGACGGCGACGCGACCGTTGTAGAGCACGCGTCATAGCGTTGAAGTGAAGGGAAAGGAAGGATCCTGGAGGGATACTGGATTCCGACTCTTTCACTTATGGTGGCTCATGGCGCGCACACGTCACCGTGCGGAACTACTTGGTTTGTTGCAAATCTTCAACTCTAGAGCACATCATAAGGGAAGATCATTCATACAGTGTAGATTAATGTTTAAGTTTTTTTCCGAATTATTTATTTTGAATCCAAAGATATACAAATTAATTCAAGCTTCATTATAAGTTTCTTACATTATTAGATTATTATATACATTTAACGTTAGTAACTTTAAATCCATTTTTTCTGTAAACACTGTTTAAACGGAAAACACAGCTCGATAAAAAGATTTAACATAACTTTATGAATGAAAAATACTATTTGTGAGGAGTAACTACTTATCATTTCCAATTCAGCAACACGTTTTTATAAGCTCGTCTTGGAAGTTATTATAAATACAGCGTTTAGCACTGACCGTTCGATAAATAAGAAGCTTGAAGCAATAGTATATTCATAAGGGATTATAAACCATGTAATACATGTACGCCGTGTACAAATTTCTTAAATAGAATACAATAGGAATTTAACAAATTAAAATTCAACATACAAATATCAAACTTCTTAACACTCGTAACATGTGATTTAGTCATTTTAAACAATTATTTTTAAGTTCTGGCATTTTAATTTATATAAATAACAAATATTGTGTATTTTACAAAAAATTACTTTTTGTCTAAACCTGCAATGGACTTTATTAAATGACTGTGGGCAAAGACGACCTATACCTACCACTGATGACGATTATATTTAAGAAAGGATTTTTTAAAAAAGGAAATGAGTACTGTTAGTTTTATCTTAATTTTTTATTTCTCTTTGTAGATAAAAGAATAAGTTATTTTATCTTTTACTAATTCATAATTGTGATAATTGTTGCCATGATATAAAAACTCCCGCGCGTAACCCAATAGCGCCCATGAAGGCTAATAGTACTCAACCGTCATTTCACGGGTTAATGCCAGAGTGGGCGCTAATATCCATTTTGATGTTTTTGTCCTAAATTACGCTTATAAGCTTGAAATATTAACAAAGTATGAAGAGTGGTAACCTACATTATAACACAAATATGAAAGTTTTCGAAAAATGCAGCAAAATAAGTAAACTAACGATAATGTCGGAACAATTTTTACAATACAGGGCTGTCACTGGCTGTGGGGTGATATGAGTGACTTGCGTTTTCGCTAATGCGTTACTATGGGCGTATGCTATATATGTGTGAAACGTGACGCAAGTCACACAAGTAAAAGCAAGTTTTCTGCAGGGTGGACTTTAGTTAACAGAGGATGTTAATGGTCCGCTGTACATTATAAGGAAATTATACAACTTCTAATAATTAAGTTTCTATTCAGGTTTCACTTAAAACTTTAATTCTGAACACATTCTGTTCAAAACTCTGAACTCTGCCAGAGTAGTTAATAGAAAAATACTATCGATATTCCATATCGTTCTAGGTTCAAAATGTATTGTGTACTCATGTAAATAAAGTAGAAACTCTCCCTCTGTCTCCGACAATTTAAGTCAGTGTAATCAAGTTGTGAGAGGTGTCTACAAATAATTAATAACTTGAACTTGAAGGGTCTTGTTCAGACATTTTTGATAAGTTCTCATTAAACAAGTGAGTCGAATCTTTTAAGGCAATGTATTGAATCATTTACTAAGTGAATCATCTCTGGAGAACAATCTCTTTGGTCAATTTAAGTGATTTATCTTGATTGTTGATAAGCTAAGGAAATTTTCCTTTCAAGTCATAGGTTGATTCAAATATTTTGCCATATACTTAAAAAAAATCGAAGAATTATTCATCATCATATAATTTACTGAGTTAATTACAATTTCATTCGCCGACTTCATTGGAGTGTTAATGCTGTATCACGCAAGAGTTAGGCGAAGTCAAAACTTCCTCGTCTCGTGACGAGACGTCACTCCTGATCGAGTTAGCAGAATGTCACATCGATTCATCGAATCAAATTGGCAACAGCGCACTAGTTTAAAACTATATAAACCACATGACCTCTTCTCTTCTCTACTCTACGCTACTTCTACACGAGATTCAGTGCTAATACACGACTACTATGATTACTACTACTAATGAGAGGATAAACTTCTGATCTCGCCTCTCTTATCGTAGTTCGAACTCTTTACTGTCGGCGCCAAACCGACATATATTTTCTCTTGTTTAACCCTTCACAATAGGGATTATTACGTTCGAACACATCGCATCGCTACTTTTATTCTCGTCGCCAAGCCGACATTTTCTCGCAAGATCGAGCCTATAATTGCACCTCAGAAGATACGTGCAACCAGAGATTTACTACTCATCAACTTTTTCTTTGTCAACACGTCAACCATCCGGATCAACTCTACAACAGCTTCAACCAACTGGTTTCCAGGATCTTCTCTCCATATCATCATGTCATCTCTAGGAAATCAGTATTGTATTAATATTTCTCATCATATCATAGCATGTCATTAAATCATTTTAACATTGTTAAAATTAACTTTCATTTCACTCCCTCACCCATCATCACTTTGCATTTTTCCAATCATTTTGTTCTTGTGCAGGTAAGATTGAACTTGTCTGTACAGGACTCAAGACGTTTATTGCTCATATTTGAGGTAATGATTCTTCGAGTTCGGGGTTTAGTAGTGAGTGTTACAAATTTAAAAATGGTTTTCTCCGTATCTATTGTTTTCAATTTTTAATCACTTGTTTCTTGAAGACTGATGACTCAATAACTACTTCATAACTGTTTCTTTCACTTTCTTACACTTTTAAAGGTAAATAAAAGTTAAAAGTGTGGGAAATGCCACCACCTACAAACACATTTTAAACATATTTGTGTTTAAAAATAAAACTCTCAATAAAAAAATTTTCATATATTTTTAATTGATCTCCTTTACACTTTAATACCGTGGAGAAAAAATTTCTTCTAAACCGTTTGATTGGAAGTTAGTCTCAATTCATTTTGTGTAGTTTTCGGGGAGTTAATATAGTTTTCTGACTGTAATCTTATCAGGTTTGGTAAATTATGGATAATTAACAAAATTTTCTCCTTCCTAATTCCCCTAAGTACGTCATTCAATTGAAGGGCAGACATCATGATCAGAAACCCATGACAGAAACGTGACTGTAAATTAAATCAAACATTTCAGTGGATGAAGTTCGCTAGGTATTAAAATATATGCCCTTCTCTGTACTACATTTCTAAATGCAGATCACATCATTACAACTTTTTATGTTTTCTGTGTATCTTAGCATTTAAATTCGGAGAGGATTTTTTGTGTTAAAAGAGAAATTTTAAATGTATTGTATTGAAAAATAATTCATTACCACTTGACTCAAATTAATATAGTGAATTATTAAATAGACGTATTAAAGCTCATTTATTAGTGTACCGCTGAGCCATTCTTCCTTTCTGCTGTGCTCCCTGTGGTAAGAATTTGTGGAATGCTGGAATGGAAGATGTCATACTCAACGTCACTGTCCTACGTTTCTCATAATACTAATGAAAAAAGACGACGGTCCTGTCTTGCTCTCTTCTTTTTACTTCTTTAATTCTTTTGATGTACCAGTCTCCTTTTTTCCATTCCCATCTCTTCACAGTAATTTAGAAAATATTAAACTCTGCCAGGAGGGTTACTTGTTCTCTTTTTAAAACTTATAAGACTCACTAACATAAATGATTTTTTTAACAAACACTATTCAAAATTTGATCATTCACAAATTATAGAAATATTTCAATTCATTCTAAATAATAATTGCTGTCATAATCATGTATTGTCATTTAATTATAAACCATATTTTTATATTGAAATTATTAAATTAAAATTTATATATATATATATATATATATATATATATATATATATATATATATATATATATANTATGTAAAACGTTGTGATGCTAATAATAAATAACTATCCACAAGGATTAATAATTTCAATATAAAAATATGGTTTATAATTAAATGACAATACATTTGTATTATTTACTTCCTCACATTCTTATAGTATTCTATTACAACTACGGAGAAACTTTCAATACTTTAAATAATAGTTTTCATATTACATTGGAAATATGAATGCACCGATTTATTGTTTTTAAATTATTAACTTTGTTTCCCAATTAATTTGGTATTCTCCCAAATGTTCAAAATGTTATATCATAGTAAGATATGTATATTAAATCTTTGCACTAATGCATTAATAGAAATAGCGATATTCTCCATGTTACGCTATGTTTCGGAGATATTGTATCGCCACTGGAATCATTTCACGAGCTCCCAAGAGCGATTTGCTTCGAATGCGTAGCAGTTTGCTCACACAATTAATTGACATTGCAATGAAACGGCTGGAAATGAAACGTGGTTCGGCAAAATATTAAATCGCACGTTTTAGCTGATTAAAACATTTAATCTTTCAAAAAAACGAATTTCAACGTTTTTTTGTTTCCCTCCATTCTTATATTTCACCGAGAAATTGCTCTTTCCCTTGGAGCACGCAACATTTAAAAATCAGTTAGATTTATTCATTGTACGCAATAAATGCCTACCACACGCACATCAGGACCCGGAGACATGTGTGTAATTAGATGTCGGATGCCATTAAAGATGGGATAGGAGGCGACACATGGAGCGACGGGACTTTTCCTTCCGCTGGATATCCATCCCTTCCCTCCACCCCCTGGAACTCTTCCGACCGTTGCTCTATGCGAGGCGTAGCTAGTCGCTAACGATGAAATATCGAGTGCAATATATCAGTTCCCGTTTTAATCATCCGATTCTCAAATTTGTAATTGCCACGCGTGGGGGTGTCTTTTTCCCGCTGGTGTCAATGCGGAATTTAATTCACGACCCCGCGCTCACGAGGATCGCACATTACACTCTTCGTTGTTGAAGAAATGAGTTATCATTATGTATAATTAACAACAGTGGGTTGCTTGTTTATTGTATGTTTTTTCTATGAATATATTCTGAATAATTGCATTACAGTTTCTAAATATATTTACCATTGCAATAGGTAATCTTGTGAATGTTATTACACAAATTTCTGAATAATTTGTTGACGAACTGTGTCGTTTGCGGCGTATGATGATGACGAAATATTTAGAGTCACATGATATAAGAGTTAAAATTGTATTGTATCATTTTTAGTCCATTACTTTAAGAGAATTACTTTACTTTCGTATAAATCATTGCTTATATTTTTTTACAACTCACCCAACTAAGATAAGATAATTTACATTATTTTGTAGGCAAAAATGTGTCAGTACTACTTTCTCAATATTACCACAACAATAGTTACTAACTCTTTTCTTTGAGAATTCGGTAGTAACCAGATATTTTTAGTTTCATAGTGATTCAATTCTTTGTCATCAGGCTCGTAGGACAATCAGTTTCAATAAGGAGCAGCGATAAGGATTATTTGTAATTTATAAGTAAAGTGCAAATAAATGATTTCTTGCGGACATTCTTGAAATAATCCTCTGCATTGAGCGGTAATAAGAGTCATGCATGCATGAAGGTTGCGTTCTAAATCAGGTTACTCGTATGGAATTCCAGTGTAAAAACATTGGTGTTAACCGAGAAGTAACAGCTTTACATTGCTATTATGTACTTGAGCTATCATTTTTATTCTCCCTCCTGAACATCATACTTTCCCTGAGTTATTGGATGAACAGATCGTGTTATCGAGCGAGCGTGTGCGCTTGGTGCAGAGTGGATAAACGGACGGTGTGGGTGCGTGGGCGCGTTCGGCTCTTGTTGGACTGACTGGTCGAGACGGGCAGAGAACGAGAGAACGTTTACGCGCTCTTTTGTGCAGCGGTGAGTCTGCGGCCGCACGGGTGGACCCCTGTAATTCCGTGCGCGCGCTCTGGACGTAATGATCACGGTTCCCCCCCCCCCTCTCTCTCACTCCTGCCAACCCCTTAGCGTTAGCTCGTCAGCGTCCGCCTCTCTGCCGTCCGCGCCTTTGCGATGAGGAGGAGGAGGTGACGGTGGAGGCGGCGGCGTGTCGATTACCTGGTCGATGCGAACCGTGAGCGCTCACCCGCGAGCTGCTGCGTCTACTCGTGATCCACCTCCTCTCCCACCCTTCACTCACCACTGCACCTTCGGCTGCGGATTGCAAGAACCTCTATGGTGGAATGATATTTTGATCATTCTCGTAGATGAAGAACTGACGGAAAACCATACGTGTGGAACAGAAGAGGAAACAGTGGAACATTTTCTTTGTGGAATTGCTCAATTTATGACGCAGAAAGATGTGATTATGTAACGTATTTAATACATCGAGAATAGTACAGAATTGAAGGGAGCACACAATTGATATCAACAAAGTATAAATTAAAAATTTTCCATGACAAAATATGTGAAATTAGAGACATATTTAACCGATGAAGGTAGTCAGACAGAGAAATAACATTATGCCACCTCCGCATGTTGGGGAGAGGCTCCTCTCCGTCACGGGTAGGTGGTAAAGAGACGTTACCCAATTGAAAGTACATCGTACTATGTGAAGTAATATCCTAGGACCTTGCCGGTCAATCGTTAAGTCTGAAGCATTAGGTTAAGCAGTGATTCTATCCGCACGACTAGGTGATGCTGATCTTACTTAAAGTTACATCATTCCTGGCACGCACACATTCCACGAGTAACTGGGTACCATTTAGCACATCGGTTTCAAACAGCGTGCACGTTCATAAAAATGGCAAAAATTATGTCATATCACCAATATCATAATAGTTATTGGTGGTAGAAAAAAATACCAATTGATTTTCCATTTGAAATGTCTTATAATAAAAGTGTGCAATATTTCCACGCCGATATACATGAAGAAGTTTCGCTCTCAAGCTCTCTCCAATGTGTAACAAAAGAAAAAAGTGTCTTAAATCGTTGTAAATAATTTTTGAAATTATACCTGTCTTTAACGCGATTTGTCAATAAAAAATCAATTCTCAACAAGATATTGAACTACCTCTAATCTAATCACAATGATTTATACGTGTTTGGGATTTTTTTATATTAAATCCAGGATGAATGTATCAAAAATGTGATGTTGAAAGGAAAAAATACTTAATATTAGTTATTAGAAGGGTTAGGAGAGTGTATGAGTAATTGGTTAGCTTATATGACGTTTTTCTCCCTGCTTGTTTTAAATGTCATCTAAATGCTTAACCAAAAGCTTCAATTTTTAAGATTACATAATTTGTCCATCTCTATATTAATGAAAGTTAATCTTTACATCTACTATGATTACATAAAGAATTTCAATTTCATCCTAAAAGAATGACATTGGGAAATGATAGCGTATACTTATATTTCTTTTATCTCTAAAAATTTTATTCACTTTTAACGAGAATGTGGGTTCTCAACCAGAAATAAAGATAACGCTCCTTTATAAATTTGTTGCGATTTTCTGATGGTAGCTTTCTTTTTTGCACTCTTTCAGTATCTACTTATGGGCCATTACCTTATCTTCCATTAAAGGATAGAGGTCTACAGGCCGTATTGTGTTCTGCAATTTCTGACTTCGTTCCTTCGTTTCTGATCCTTTTTAAGTCGCCGTGGAACATATATCTTCCAGATAACCCTTCTTCTTGAACTGTTATATTATTCATCGCAGCATATATCAAGCAATCTGATTAAAGATTTTATACATCTAAACCACACTCGCTCGCTTTCCCCCGAACACGCGGTCTCCCCAAGTTGCGACAGTGCGGAAACAAATTCAAAATTACTGTGAAGAAGATATATGGAGGGAATTTTTTCTTCCGACTCTTCTTATTGTAGCGCAGTAGATAAATATCGGGCTTTTACAAAAGCACATTATCCGCACCCCCTTTTGCCTCGTTTTTCTGTATAATCTTTTGTTTCTTGAGCGCTGCGCAGCGCGGGCCGCGGCGTTGCAGCGAGGGTGGAGTGATGGTGAGGGGTTGGAGTGATGGTGAGGGGCGCGAGGCGCTAGCGGGGACCGGCGGGGTGCCTGCCCCGGGCTGGTTGGAGCCCCTCCAAAGGACCAGCTGCACTTGTGCGTTATGAAATAGAAGTAAAGCGACATTTAAGAACCCAGTGTGAGGACAAATGAGACGAGCATTTATCAGAGTAGCTTGCCCGAGATTTGTTACTCGCGCTATAGAGGGAACTCGGAGTCAGATCCCCTTCTAGAAGAATACGAAGAGTTGGTGCGGTATATATCATGCAAATGATCACTTACACGGGACATCTAGATAGTACTTTTTTGATGAAGAACTGAATATATGAGTAGGGTATTCTAAATCCGAATGCCAAACCGTTTGTTTAATGACAAAAAACGTGTACAACAAAAATTAAAGAATTTATCTTTTCATCGATCAAAAAAAGTTTTTTATACTGAATCTCGCATTATGCTATTGCGAAATTCCGCTTGTTATTATGCTGTTATTTTTTTTTAACTCGTCAAATTTACAAACTTATTTTTTAGTAATTTCTAACAGACTAGGAATTGAAACGCCATACTTGTTAAATAAATGTATTATTATATTTCTTGAATATCGAAATTCAGATTTCAGTTTGTTCTGCGCATTTTCAAATTTATCATTTTTTTAATTCATGTGCTGTATTCCAATACTTTGAGGTTTATCGTGACTTTGTTGTACTTATCGAAAAAAATAGGAGTTGAATTCAGTCTCTCTTGTGTTCCATTCATCTTAAATTAATGATTGATTACAAATCGTAAAAGAATTCCTTGTTCCGTTAAGAATTTCTACTTCTTCGCTGAGAGACAAACCGCCTTGAGAAGGAGATCAGAAAAAGGTTTTTCACGACCACTTCTCGCCAGCATCAAGAGTATTGGACTAAGACTACTTCTGTTTTCTTTATCCCCCTCTTCCATTTCACTTTATTCTGTTCTTTCAAAACCCTTAACGACTTTCTGGAGACGAGTGATTTCTGTCAGGATTGTCTTGAGTTATATACGAAAAGAATATTTTCTTATTTTTCTCTGTATTTTTCTCGCGTTCTACTTGTTTTAGATATTTATCGTAACAATCATTTCGAGTTCGTTTTCTCACTTCGTTTGATGAAAACCATATTCTCCATTCCTCAGAAATTTTTAAATTATTTGTTTCTTGTTTTTTAATTATTCAATAAGTTTGTTGTCTGGTTATAATACTAAAACATTTTCGACTTTTCTTAATAAAGCAATAGTTTTGACATTTTGTACTTAAGTATCTACTCAATATTTTATTAAAATCTATATTGATTTGAATAAAATATCAAGAAACATTAAAAATACATTTTGTGTAAATAATTGTACTAAGAAGGAATATGTTTTTATGATTTTAAAAATTAACATGAAAACAGGAAGATTATTGTAAACTGTTTATTAATTCACATACAATTAATATTGTAAATGTATTAATGTACATATAAATTTTGCAACTGTTTGTGCTCAAAGCTTTTGGCTTCAATAATATATAAATTTAAATAAATTTATGATATATATTATAACAATTTATTGCTATTTTTATTAATGTCTTACACAAAACTCCACTTCTGTGGTTCAATTTATAACAATTTATTACCTTCTTTAAACAAATTTATCGCACAAGGTGTTTCATTGATACATCACATTTCATAAATCCCCTTCATGATTTACCCTTCCGAAATAACGTAAACATCATTAAACCAAATTAATTCATTACCAGAAATCTCTTTTTAACACTATGAGTTTCTTAAATCCCAGTTATTACCCTTTCAAAATAACAAACATCATAGAACTAAATTAATTAATTAACAGAAAACCTCTTGTTGACACTAGGGTAATGTGAGCTCGTGTCCATTAAGTGTGAATTTCCAGTCATTCAAATAGTTCTAGAATAGTTCTATCTCAGAAATTTAGCACGTTTAATATCCAGATTAATAATACGAGTTCCAACACAATACCTTTTTAGGTTTTACGATCTCGTCACACGATGTTAGCAAAGATACGTACTGTAGCAGATACCGTCCGTTTTCCGTTCATTCCACACGGCCACTGATCGTGAGCTTATAATGAGTTCATCTACCAATGCCGCTCTCTCACGGGTTCTCACTGACCCCCATGTTCTTACTTAACTCACTTATCTTCACTCTCCGATTCTCAATGTTTTACTCCTCACTCTCTTACTGACCGTCACGTACTGCTTCTCTTACTCTTACTGCCCCTTTTGCCGACCGCCGATCTGTATTTATCACCCTAGCGAGTTGGTATAGACTCGCTGTCTCAGCTGTTTCTTTCCTCAGTAACTGCAGGAAGTCTAGTCACTCATTGGCTCTCGTCAGGTCTGCTTGAGTGTAATTGTGGGTCGTGGCGGCCGTAGCACTTGTGATGGTGGTGGCGGTAGTTGTCGCCGTTGTGATGTCGTCGCACTTCACTGTACGAAGGGGGTGGGGACTTCAAAAAACTTGGGCTCATGTGACCTGGATTTCCGAAGAACGCTTTTCACTTTTCTTGCGATTCTACCTCAAAGTTTGTTAAAACTTTTACTATTTTACAATAGTTTCTTATTTAAAGAGTTATTTGAATCACATACAAATTATTCACTGAATTAAAATTACTTTAAAGTACAAGAAATTAATTATACTTCACTGTAATATACACAAATAACCTCTTCTATTTGAATCATTTTTAAATGCTAGAAAATCAATTTTACCTTTGTAATACATCTAATCTTTGTTTAAAATATTTTTTATATATTTTCTTCGAATCTCTGCTTCTAAAATTTCATTTCCTTGTTCCTGTCCACTTTGTGTGTTATTGAGGAGGAAGGCCCTTCTTCTTCACACTAATGAAGAAGTTTGTTAATCGCTTACATGCGTGGTATGAGAGAGAGAATAAACTAATAGCGCTCTATTATTTGAGTCAGAGGCACGGGGTCCGTCGATGGTTGGTAATGCTCCATCCGTTATTACATGCTACTTCTGCATACGCCCCCTTCTACCACGGCCAAAGGATGCAGTGGAGTAGCACAAGATCACGCAAATACTGAAATTGGCAGCACTTGCCTCGAAAATTACGCTACGCTGAAGCAATTATAGCTTCAGTTTGTGAGAATCGAGCATGTTGCGAAGTATGCTATTTGCGGTATAAATTCTCGAATTCTGGTTTCTATATGATTTGATTCTGCATTTGCGGGTCTTCGAAGTTATAATTTTATACCAATTGATCCATTATATTTGGCGTGTTGAATTAGAGAATTGAGAAAGGGGTAATGTATATTTACACACAAAACATATGCTTCTTAAACCTTTGAATGTAAGCTATTGAAAACTATATACATAAATATCATTCTGCAGTAGAATTCCATATTTATTCTGACATCTGACAATCCTCTGATACAAATTGACAAAATTTTCTTCTTTATTTCAATTTTAATTACGAAAGTTGGAAATCTCACCGATGTAATATTCTTCAAAATAATATTATAGTGTAAATGAAATATGCATACTATTTTGAAAATTTGAAGTGTGTAGATAGATTTTACTAACTCTTACAACTGCATTGACATCAGTACTCTTTCCTGATACATGAACACGTTTTGAATACTACATCAACATTAAAACATTTTGTAATTCTGTGAATGTCAATCTGCAATGATAAAAACTCGGAATTCTGACTATTAATCAACTTCCCCTTATAGCACAATTTGTGTGGTTTCATGTAACGCATCAGTCTACACTGGTCTCCGTATTGATGCAGTCAGTAAAGTAATCATGCACTCTATTTTTTATTTCATTTAATTAAGTTTCTTCCCAGTATGCACATTCTCTTCTCGAAGGCGTTGTAAAAGAATAATATATGTTATTCGTTGTATTGATTTCTTTTATATGAGATACAGCTCACATAACATGTAATTTAAAACAGCTTTCACATTCCCGAAGTTGAATTTCTCAATAAGCATGAATATATATTTCGTAATCGTGGGAGCTGTTCATACGTACTCTTTCGTTACATGTGTCTCCCGTGAGACTCATCGGAAGGACAGCACACGACTTGCCTGGTAACAGGGCAATCGACCGCCAACCTCGGGGACCAATCAGCGTCAGCAGTACTGACACTGAGGCATCGTGCGTATTTATCACGGCATATTTAGCTCCATGATTCCACGTGTCACTATAATTTCGTTGGCAGTAGCCAAAAAATTGCCTCTGCTCACTTTATTGACTTATTTATCGAGAAATAATGGTTGTAAGCAGTGCCTGGAACATTCCGACAATACATATCTATAAACATGCCACCGTTCTACGAATTCATCCCCGTAGCTACTGTTTCTCACGCGTCACGTGTTCAGTCATTTTGAGTCCATTGCTCTATTGAACTGCTACGATCAATCAATTTTTTTTCATCGACATCGACCGGAGCCGAGCCTACCGTCCTATCAATATTTTCGTGGTCATTCGTCGTTGTTATATCTAACCAAATAGTGGATTCAAAGTACGAATACATGTTCTAACGAAAAATAGCTTTTTCCGGCAATGCGGGAATTTAGGATCCTACTGTTGGTCATAGTAAGCGAGCAGAATGTGTTAGAATTTACTGAAGTGCGCTGTAAATACCAGTTGTGCGCGCGTTTTGTTCAATGGGCAATTCGTGCTCTTTTTGGTCATTTGGATTTGAAATCCAACGATTTGTTATGTTTTTATTTTGTATTTAATAGTTTACGGAAGATTGGGCAACATGTGGTAAGCGAATTCTGGCGCAATGGTACAGTGTTTTGTTGTTGTTGTTTTTTTGCTGTGCAGGGAATGGTGAATATTTTATTACATTTTTGTTAATGTACTTATCATTATTACGTCCTATAGTTTCGAAATACAGAATTAGTTTTCATTTAACAGCCTGCTTATTACACAATTTAATTGAATACGCATTAAAAATGTAGCATGATTAATTATGTATGGAATTTTTGTATATGATTGATTAAACTGAAGATTAAATTGTATTTTTTCCATCGTGTTGGATTTCACATCGCAGTAACTTTGATATCAATTAATAACTAAGAATATGGTACATACGAATTTTATATTTCTAATGTATTTTCATGCCTTATTAAATTATATAAGTCAAAATAATTCTACCAAATTACTTCTTATTGGTCATTCAACGACGGTAAATTTATGAAGATTAATAAAATAAGTATACTGGTAATACATGTTGGTTACCGTGCGTTTAGATGTTAATATTACATTTCGTTTCATGTAGTGGTAATATGAGAAACGTGAGAATGTCTGAAATGTTATTAATTATGATTTTATGTTGAGTCTATTTCATGGCAATGTTCGAACAAAACCTCAAATTTATAACAGTGCAATGAAATATTCATATTAACAGAATTGTAAAGGTATTTCTGCCTTATATCCACATTTCGATCGCGTTATAAAAAAGTCTGGGAAGATTAGGGAGATGAAAGTTAAATAGGATAGCAAGAACTTTCAACAACAATGTATGTTGTCTTTTTGTGAGTTTTTAAAAACAGTAGTGAATAGTTTGTAGTGTCTGTTTTTGCTCTCTAATTTTATAACTTATTCGCTTTAATATAACTTATTCCTACAAGTACAAAAATAAAATGAATCATTCATTTATTTAATTATTAGTAATCTATCTTCATAAATTGTTTGTTTTCAAACCTTATTTTCGGAATTATTGTTCTACATTCAAAATAACCAATAATAATAAAATATCTTTTAACCTTCATTGAAGTAAAAATTGTGTACTGTATAGAAAAGTTTCAAGATTTTTTTACGTATTTTGGAACTGATAAGAAGTTTATAGACATGCGTAGATAGATATGGATGTAAAAGGATTGGCAGCGTGCAAGTCACTTGCTTGTTCCCGCGTTGAGTTGCTGATTCCCGCTGCGGGAGGTGCTACCACCTGTCTGCACTGCTCTTCGGCCGCCCTCGCTGCACCGCACTGAGACCCAACACCACGCCTCACCGCGCGCTGCTGGCGACGGTAACCCAATATGCTCTCACTGCCTTGACGGCGCTCCATTCTTCCTTGTCTGTCAAGCTGTCCGACGGCCCGTCCGTTAGTCATCTGCATTGACGAGGAATCTGATTTATAGAAAAGCAGTGCATTTCGGATGTGACGGGTTTCGCACGTCTCCGACAACAGAATTTGCAGAAATTCCTATTACGTTGCGTGCGCATTTTCTGAACAAGGACTTGAAAATCGTGGAGCTGAAGGTTTAGTGCGTAAGTTGGAAGAAACGTCGGAAGAAAAATGCATTCAATATCGTAAAATAGAATTACGAAATATAGTTTGATTATGTTTCATATAACGTATGGATGAGATAAGAAAATACGATTTATGACCATCAAATTACAATACTATAAGTGAATAAATATGACTATTTCATTCTTCATACATGTATTCAGGATAACTATTGATGTGCTGATACCCAAGGAGAGCCTAAATATAAATAAGACGTACAGTGCTTATGAGAAATGAAATTTTGCTTACACGTGCTGTTTCATGTAATGTTCTCCAGCGACAGGACGGAAATCAGATGTAGCACCACTTGCGAGAACCGGTGTACGGACTTAATTGAGTTAAATTTTTTATTGACATTAAAATTTAATGTTACTCATTTTGTGTTTATTTCCCACTACAAAGTACCCGCGGCGCTACCCTCGTAAACTTTGCAATTTTGGTCACATATTCTTTCTCTTAAATTTCCATTGATCTCGCAAAAGTATTATTATTATTATTATTATTATTATTATTATTATTATTATTATTATTATTATTATTATTATTATTATTATTAAAGTTAAATCCCTCATCTCTTCGGTGAATTGTCCTTATTCCTTGCATTTTCACTTTAAAACTGTATATATTGCGGGATGCATACTTAATGCCCTTTTTTTTACGGAAACGTTGCAGTTACAAAATTGTCATACGAAATACACATCGAAATTTTATATAACATTTCTAAATTGAATTGTAAAACACTGGCTTTGTGGTGCACTGGGATACATTCTGAAACACTAGTGGCACGAGTGAACCAAATTTCGAAATGATGGTCCATCCGTATTCATGCTATACGGCGGACACGCAGAGAAACTTCCATTTACAAGTATGTCTAAACTCTACCAAAAATAAAGAGGAAATGTATTTTAAAAGGAAAAATAACTGTATTACTGGAATGTAAGAAATAATTTTAAAAACACTACAAAAATATTTAATAGCAACATTTTCTTCTTTCTCGCTTTTAAAATAATTTCGTCGCACTATAAGTACCTCTGATTATGAGTGTTTCTTCAATATGTGATTAAATAAATCTTTACCTTTATTTACTGATGTTATATAAAGGTTTCCTTTTCTTCTATATAAATACTTGAAGGGTAGAAGTTAAACGATTGCATTTCTGTATTAATATTAAAGAATGTTATACATTTTCAGTCATTCACATGGAGTAATGCATACTTTTAGTTTAAAAAAATAACCTACACTGATCTAAAAATTCGGAGTGTGCTCTCCTCAATATACCAGTTACGATTCTTGAAAACACAGAATGAAACATTCTACATTAAATTAAAAATTAGAAAATCATATATA
>NNCF01125921.1:1558585-1684777 GCA_002313205.1 Laupala kohalensis
TTATTATTATTATTAGCCGTAGAGCTCCCGAAGCGGAAGACGCTGAGTATGATTCATGATCATTGATTATTGGACTTGGTGTTTTTCTTGTTTTTCCTGTTTGCCCACCAGCTTTTCATCTTTTGAGAAAATGCAGCTTTTCTTTCTTCACTCCATCTTGTTCCAACTCTTGGAGCTTTTACCTCTGGAATAATTTCCCATTCATTTATTTTTGTTCTAAAACTATTTCGATTGGTAATTTCATTATCAGTAATTTCTGCCAGAACTAGATCTTTCTTAACGTTTTGAATCCATTCCCCTCCATTGACAAGCGAAGCTACATATTTTACCATTCTTTTTGTAATTCTATGATCGGGAAGTCTTATGATATGACCAAAAAAATTTTCTCATGTCTTTTTCTCATGTCTGTTACAATATTTGAATGTTGCTCAACTATGGTATTTTTTTGTAATCTATAACCATTTTCCGTCAATCTTGGACCGAGAATTTTTCTTATTATCTTCCTTTCCTCCTTTTTCAAATTCTCTAAATCGGCTTTCCTGTTGAGGTTCAGGGTCTCACTAGCATAAAGCATTGATGGTTTGATCACTGTGTTATAGTTTCTAATTTTTGTGTGAAGAGACAAGCATTTTTTATTATAAATAAACTGCACAAGCCCTAGGCCTTTACGAGCTTTCTTTATTCTATCCTGCTGTGAAAATCTCTCTGAAATAACTTCTCCTAAATATTTAAAAAACGGCACCCTGTTGATTGTTCCATATTTGGTTTGTAGTCTGGGAACTTCTAGGTTTGTAGTTGTGAACACTGTTTTTTCAAAGGATATTTGTAACCCAACCTTTTCTGCACATTCTTTCAGAGTCTCTATCTGTTTTATTGCAACTTCGCCCGAGTCTGCCATTATTGCAAGATCATCTGCAAAAGCCAAGTAAGGTATTTGCAAATTATTTTTCTTAGTCCCAAGTGAGATTGGCNGAAGGTAATTTCGAGTTCACATGAGTTTTTATGTTTTGACGTTTTATTACCAATTCAAATTGTCTTATTGAAATCTCACGCAGGTATATTGTGAATAACGTATCTACATGTTCTCAACTCAAGAATATATATTCAGACTGGAGGCTCCATGTGCTTCGGTTGAGCGCTGCCGCGTATGAAAACTCATCCCACAAGCTGTGAGTTTTGCATTGTTTGCTGGCTTGGCTAAGGCAATATTTGTCTGGGGGAATATGAAAAACACCACTCAAAATAACTTTTTATTCTTGTGTTTACTCACATTATGTACGATTTTGGTAATATGTCTAATTGAAGAAAAGTATATTGAAATTAGTTTTTGCCTCTACATAAAGCTGAGAGATATTTAATTTTTCCACTGTTACATAATTAACTGTACACCGTTAAACTATACTTCTTTTCTTAGGATAAGACTACAACATTTACTACTAAGAGTAAATAAATAAATATGCTTCGAAAAGAGTAAAATGATATTGCAATGAAGTTTATAATTACAAATGGAATGAATATTTTTTAGTAATTAACGCACAAATTGTTCGAGAGGCAAATGCAAAAGATGGTTTAGCCACCAATTTAAAGAAAGGTTTTGAAGGACATCATTATTTTTGTATCAATTAAAGTTGGCTGTTTGTTGATATGATAAATTTTTATCAGCAATACCTTGTACATCGTATTTTGACCGGAATTTCAAAGATTTGAAAAGATACACATTTTATCCAGTTTTATTTAGATATTAAATATCTTCTTTATATGTTTTTGTACCTATTCGTTTGTTTTCTTTAAACTGAAATATTATTCTTTTTAAATCACTTCACCGGTATATGCTCAGCAGTGGCGCACACCCATGCAAACGGTCTGTGGTATAGTTGGCTTTGCGTTTCCCGCTTAGTGGAACAGACTGTTTTTTTTTTTCTGGGGCTTCATATGGTTCCCTCCAGACAAATGTCGGTTCGGCACCTTCATACACCCGGCAACCAATTAGCTCTCCTCTCCAATTTACCTTCTTTATGAAGAGAGACGGAAGGGTTGGGTGTCATTGCTTCGAAAATTGAGACATATCTTTTCTAATAAAAGTGATTTTTTTTAAATATCTGTGGTACGGAAAGCGGAAAAGGATGAAATAATTTGAAACTTCAAAGGACTCTTATTTCAAGTAAAATGCAAAGTATGACTAGTATTGATGGATTACAAGAAATGAAAACTAAAGAATTCAGAGATATTATCAATGAGTTTTAATGCAAATTATAATGCCAATTCCATTTGCCTGTATTTTAAAATAATTCGTAATTACGAACATGTTAACATATACAATATTGAAAACTGTGTATTTTTTCATGTTTTCTTCGTAGTACTTAATTTTTTAAATTAATAACCTAAAAATTTAATAACACGAAAGAGGAATACGGAAAGTAAAATAAGGATTTATAATATTATGTTATAATCCAGACCTTTTGACAGGATTTTTAATGAACGACGGAGGGTAAAATATTTTAATTCACAGAACCAATTTTTCTTTGGTTGTTGGTTTAACTTTTTGTATGTTTGTTTAACAATGCAAACATTTTTTTAAAATTTTATGATTTATATGTGAATTGTTTTAAAATTTTGAGTGTACGATAATGATTATTTAAAATTTCTTTAAATAATTTTAAATTATAAAATTTTAAATAATGATTATTTAAAAGTCCCGGGTAAAGTCGGGTAGTTCTGCTAGTAAAACATTAATCACTAGTAAATGTACACACAGGTATTAAAGTATTAATAGTATTAAAACTGGAATTAACAATATTAAGAATAATTTTTTAAACTCATAACTAAAACGTCCAAATTCATAAAGAAAATGGATGGATCGAAAATTTCGATGATTATGTACGGTACATTTTGAGGAAAAGTAAATAGGATTTTGGTCATTTCTTACTAACTGGAGGATAAAGGTTCGAAGTAACTTCGCACAGGGTTCACTCCATTTATATTCATAGTCTAACAATTTCCAAATATCAATGAAAGAGTTATCGTTCTCTGATAAAAATGGAGGAAACACATAGAAAAATAAGAATTTTAAAATGAGAATCAGGTAAAATTTCTGCAAAAGTCTCTCCACACTCAATGACCCCAAATTTGGAAGACTTTATTTTATTTCCGCAACCAGAGTGAATTTTGCGTAGGCCAATGCGTTTGCCTTTCTCAAGATAAACAGCTGTACTCTGCCTCAATGTCCATAGCTTCCATCATCACTACGCTGGACCAGGACGACGGTGCATCACTGTACCCTTTGCCAGCGGAAATGCTTTATTGCGACTCGTTCGGTTTATGGCGGGAAGTGTTAAGTACAAGCACTGGAACCATGGACGGGCGGTGGAGTGGGGCTGGAGTCCTGGACGTCCTCCTCCCGCGCAAAAAAGCCGACTCTGCTCATGGTCCAGAGAGCTTTTATCCCCTCACTTCTATGTTGCGGACTTCTAAATCGCCGTTTGTGTGGATGTGGATGTTGCATCCAACCACCTCTCTCATACAAAAAAGGGGGGAGGAAAGTTTCTCACAAAATACTTTCCACGGGTATGTATATTGCTTGGGGTGAACAATTGTTTATAACAATATTATCTTGAAGAATTTGTACAATTCGTTCAAATGTTTTTTTTACACATTAGTACCGATATAATTCCAGACAGAGAAAACATTTTGCATACATTTCATAATTGTTGGAGTGGCCGAAGTACCATTAGTTTGAAGAGAACTGAAAACATGTAACTAGTCCCACTGAAATCAAAAGCATTTCATGAGTTCAAGCTTACTTTAATATTGACGTTTCATGGAGAACGAATATTAAATTTCAATTTCTTTTTTCCTCCAACAAAATATCCATGCGCAATGCAGAGTCAGACCATCCTATGTTTTAAAGCGAATATCCTGTGGATATTTATATAAGGTTTGGGTAAAAAAAAGCGAACTAAATAATAACTTTTCTTTGGGTTACGGAATATTCGTTTACATGCTTTTCTACTCATGATTCTTAAGAAATGCTGTCACGCGAAATAATCAAGGTTATTTATTTGAATGAGTTGAAATGTCGTAAAATGTTGTATACTTTTTTATGTATTATTGCCTTAACATTAAACAGTATTTTCTGACAAAAACAAAGAACTCTAAAAGTGTTGAACATATTTAATTACTTCGAAGCATTTGGTATAAAACTATTTGATACTTTCTTCTTTAAATAAGACTAGATCAACGAAAAATTGAATTTAACCTATAACTCCCTTGCTTGCGTCCGGAGCGTTAATTAGTTTATTGCCCTCCACGTGGTCATACGCAGTTTGTACTGCTTTTTTGACAATAAATTTATTTAAATTTATATAACCTATATTTTATGTGAAAATTGAATGTTTTCTTTCATGAAACAAGACTATTTTATTTACCAGAGTAATGTGACTAATAGGCTACTTTCTCAATTTTCTAGATGTAGATACGTTTCGGTCAGTTTCATATTTAGCACCAACAATACAAACACGACATCAGAACAGTTACACAATGTTACGTAACTCACGTACAATTCCCTACGAATATTGTTTATTACTTACCAGATGCGTCAGTGATTTCATTTGTCAGGAATCAAGATATCAAATTATATTGTTTTAAAAGAAATGAGTAAAATATTGTCTTTTAAATGGTGTTATCCCGGAAAAGGTCTAAGATAAAAGAATGGGTACGCGTAGATACACCTTTTAATGTTCTAACGTATGATATTTCTTGTGAGTGATTTGCTTCGTCCGGTAACGCAGAAAAGGAACAAAAAATCTCGAGGACATTTGTGTATTAATTCTATGAATATTTTTGTTGTGTACATGTATATTATTGCTTTTTATTGAATATAATTCTTCGTATAGTATATGATTGCAATGTATATGATTATCTTTCAGTTTTTTAAGAAGGAAATCTCTCTCACTGTCTAGTTTTATGATCATTGAAAGTTTTTTACAGTAAAAATAAATATTTTTGAATCGATCATATCGAAAATATCTAAAAAGTATTAGATCAACATGCTAAAGAAATATTTTCATTTTTGATGTTTGTATTGAATTTATTTGATTTTTGAATTTTTGATGTTTGTATTATATTTCGTTAATAAACATTTGATTTCTTTCAACAATGTTAACTATATTTTGTGGAACTATCTATCGTAGAAATATTGATATTTCTCTCCAAACGAACATTTTAAAAGTAAAACAACGAAACAGACATTTCTTTGTGCCACCAATCAACCGAAGTGGCTGGGGGAAGTATTTCAAAGACCTCTTTGAAGTCACGGCTGTCCGAATTTCTGAAACCTATCGCACGAGTCTGTCTGTCGATTTATTTACTCAAACAGTTTCTTTTGACTGCGATCACACAATTGTTTGTGACAGTGTCCTTGCGCCCTGGCGGTAGATATGTAGGAGGATAGATTCACCAGCTTCGGCGTCTATGGTGCACGCACCCTATCACCAGAAACACGGTGACATTCTTTCTACTTGATTTGTCGTGAGAAATGTAAAACGGTATGGACAAACGCGGGTATTTTCCTAAAACGAAATACTAGCAAAATGCTGTTCTAAGCATTGAACGACTTTGTTAAGCCTCTGTGTGGTGGAACAGGGTCACAGGCACCGCTTCGTTTCCCGTTGCTTTTTTTTCTTTTCAGCTTTATGTATTTTCCAGAGCAGTACTATCGCACATTACTCGTGACTCATTTTATCATCCATACTAATTATATATATGCGAAATTATGTCTGTCTCTGCACAACTGAAACACACAGTCGATCGTGACGTAATTTGGCAAGGATTTTCAAGAAGTATAGCTTCAAGTTTTGAAGCAAGTTTAGATGTTCAAGAAGAACATAGACTAACTTTTAGTTTTAAAATGTGTGAAAAGAAAATTATTTTTGACGATAAGAGTTGATGAAGTCGGCAAAAAAATCCGATACATTTGCCTACGTTTACTAAATGGTTAGAAATATTGACATCTATGAATGGCAATTTTGTTCACCTCAAAGAATTCTACAAAAAAAGTCGGCGACTGCATATATCTAAAAAAGTAATTGAAGTAATTGAAAAAGAGCTATTTAAAATGCAAGTGTTAAAATAGTTCAATTTAAGAAAAAGAATTTCGATCATTATCAAATGTAATACTTTTTTGCATTTAACTAAAATAAAAACCATCTCTAAAATGTAAAATTTGGACGAATAGTTTAGATTTTATGACCGTTTTAATAACATGATGCAACCGCACTGCCGCCGTCATGTCTTGCATTGGAAGCGAAAATTTGACTGGTACGTCTGCCGGCAGTGCGTTTGTTCCACGTGAGAAGCTAAGATGAAAATACACTCTTCCGATGTAAAGTCAGAGTTGAGCCACCATTGGGGTTAGGGAGTTATGCTCCCACAAATAACATTTTGCGGTACAGCATGGTATGGCTTATGTACAGTCGCCTAAGTATCCTTCAGAGGTTGTGCCTCATAAGTTGGTGCGGTGATTATCGAAGTGTTTCCACGAAGGCTATATTGGTGCTCTTAGGCTTACTGCCAATAGACGTGGAAATAGGTAAGCACGGCACAAGACGCGATGTGGCGAAGAGTTGCAAATAAGGACAGTGAACATCCAGCATGGGGAAAATGAATGAAAAGGGAAAATTGGGACAGAACTGGCTAAATGTTGGGACACACGGTGGGGGTCAGCCTAAGAGGGATGGTATTCCTACAATTTTATTCCCAGAGTGCGACACAGCTGTGAGAACCGTAAGTGGTTCAAACCAACGCCACCGATGATGGAGGTTCTCACACAGCATTGGGATTTCAATGTTTATTGGCACCGTACAAATATGGCGGAAACCAGCATCTGCATTTGTGGTAACGAAGACGATACGATAGACCACATGCTACTACTTTTCGGTTGCGAAAGCTGGCAGGGTTCGGGTTGTACAGTGACAAAGATTGGTCAAAATACATACAGAAGAAGGATCTTTACGACATGTTTTATGAGTATGTAATGCAGATAATGCTTGTTTGAAAAACATTAACTTCTCTAAACTACGTAGTGGATTGCAACTCACTTCCACGCGGTAGGGAACAGCAGTGCCTGGTTTACGCTGTAGACTAAGCAGGGACAGCCTCATTGGAAGGGATTGGAATCAGAGATCAACAAATCATGAATCAGAGACGAATCATGAATCTCGAATCAAGAGACCATAACAATGTAGGTATGCTGAAGAATGTGCAACAGAAGATATGAGGTATCAAAAAAAAGTTAACTTTTGTTATTAAAATTCACTATCAAACACCGCCGAGTCTATGTGTCACTATTTTAGACAATTTTATTTACTATTTAAATCAACCAGATAATGACGGAGAAGGTTACGTCTGTGACGAACCTTCCATACTTTTAATTTTTAATTAGTGTTTTTAAATGCACATGACTGTGATAATTTTAATAACATGATATTAATTGTATATGCACCTCAGTCTGGCCCTAATAAGAGATAAACCTAATCTCGAAACGTTGGCAGAATCAATAAAGTAATAGAGAGAAATGACTTACTTACTTTTTTTTAATCTAATGAAGGTGAAGAGATAATGTAAAACAGTAAATGAATTTGATTGTCTAAAATAGTGACACATAGACTCGACAGTGTTTGATAGTGAATTTTAATAATAAAATAGACAATCAGAGAAGCCTCAACTAGATAACTTTTGTTACTGTTTTTCTTGTAAGAAATGTAACTAGACGTAAAGAGAGAGAGAGAGAATACTAAACCCAAGTAGTGGCCATCAGGTCGAGGAACTGGGAAAGTTTTGAATTTAAAAAATTGAGGTTACGGGGGGCAACACCTCCAGAAACCCTGGGGTGGAGTGGGAAGGGAGGGTCATGTAATAATGTTTAATCGTAAAAATTATCGGATCGGATTAAATCCATAGGTTTCGGGATCTTGCATATAACGTGATGCTGTAGGTACAGGTTCAGCGTATATAGGAGTGAAATACCTCCAACTAAAGGTCGAGTGAAGAGCTACGCTAAGTGGTGACGTTTCGATTGCTTTGTTTCTCTCACGACAACTTAACGTAACTTGCTGAAGGGTGGTTTCATCCAAGGATTTATTTATTCTTGCTGTTTGAGTTGAAACTGCAAAGTTATTCTAGATCAAGTTTCAAATTTGTATTATTATGAATTTTATAAAATTAGGATGGTATAAACACGTTTTTTAAAATGAGTAAGTAACGTTATTTTGATTTTACAATAAAAATAGATTTTATTTATTTATCTTTTTTAGTAAAAGAAGATTGGTCTAGAAAAGAATCCCCGACAACGCTATGTTTTATTTTCTCCTTTTTTGTTGGTAGAGATTTTGATACATTTTTCTCTTTTTTCGAGTCACTTCAGAAATTGGTTAGGCTTATGTTACAATCCTGTACAAAAGCTGTTGTCAGAAGATTTGAGTTCTTCTGCAAATTTTTCGCAGTATTACTCTTTTCAGATTAGTATAATTTATTTGGAGCAGTATCTTATTAGTCACTTAAAGAATGTTTATTCTGGTTTGAAGATTCACAAAATTGTCTAAAAATACTCATGTTCATGTTCAGTCTTGGGATATAAACTTTTTTATCTCGAGCACTGGCAATTGGAGATTGTGATTGTGATTGTTCTTTCCAAAACTTGTGTTTAACTATAAATACTCACTAGACAGCAAGCGTTATCAATTTATTCAAATATTTTGTTCTTGAATCAATAATGGATAAAGCAATATAACTGCGTAAAATAATATTTGAAATATAGAATATATGGAAACATTTGAAACGCATTTAGAAAAGTATTAGTTGATGCGTCAGTGAATATTTTCTGACCAACTGTAGATTAAAACTATTCGAAAAGTGGTGCGTTTAAACAGTGTTGTAATAAACAATTAGTCCGAAAGTGACAAAGTGTCTTATTTAAATAATTTATTGGAATACTATTATTTATAATATATTTTTTTCTTTACCCATTTTTAAACATCATATAAATTATACTTTTTTTCAATTTCTATTATTTATTCACGTATTTACATGTGTTATTTTTTCCACTTTTTGGCCACCTCCTTGGTATCTCTCAGTGTATACTCTACCGAGGATTTCCGTTCAGTAGCTGCAAATTCTTGAGAAGCCGCAGCACCCTCATGCTCATCCGAACCGCTACTCCGCTAGAGACGCAATCTTCCGCGTCCTCGATCGCAAAGCCTTGAGGCACCTCCTCACCCCCGAGCTACCTCATACGTTGCCCCCTTCTACGCCGCACCCTGTCTTTCTGCACTACCCTCGCAGCGTGTGGGAATTGATTTTACATTCCTATAATGTCAGACACGGAAAACGCTTTTCTATAAGGATCCCGCAAGTAAGGAAGCAGGTTTCCTTCGTAGTACGGCGTCGTTGGCGTCTTCGGTGCCACTGTCGTCACCTCTACGTCTTTCCTTCCATTCCAATCGCGAGACCCGACCTTTCTTACCAAGAACAGGGGTGCCCTTTATAATAAAATAAATAATAAAGAGAGAAGTCACGGAAATTTTAATCGTCGTCAACCTGTATTTGATTTAGTTACATGGCCGCTTTTTACGTACAGCAGCATGATATTACACGTGGGAGGGAGGAGTGACGCAAACTACATTTTTTTAGGATGACGAGGAACGAAAGTATGTATTCGGTGGGGGGGGGTAAAATATTTGATAATGAAACCATTTACATTACTTTAAAAATTAGTCCATAAAATTATTATTATTCTAGAGATGCGATTTTTTCTTTTAAATCAATACATATTATGTCTTTGTATTGGTCTTACCTTGAGCTCAAAGTTTATGCTTAAAAATACATTGTTTCATATAAAATAGTGCTAGTACTCTTACAGCTGAAAAAACACCAAACCATAATGACTTATTAAAGTGAAAACCATATTTCGGAATCTTTATAATTGAGATTTTATCGGTGAATGCTCTTAAAATCACCAGTATAACAATAATTATCTAAGTCTTTAACACAGGCTAAAAATAATGTATGTTATATTTCGAGAAGCGAATTGTGTTTTGGAATTGAGTCAATGCCAATTGGGTCTTGAAATTTGTTTGTTACAAAATTTGGGGGAGGGAGTGTCATGAGTATTAGAGAGGTAAGCACCCCAGCCAGGGAGATGTTCGATATGACGTTGCAAAAGACATTATCTAATTGGATCTACTTATTTTGCCGATCTAGTAATACCGTATTGAAAGCATCGCCCCATATTCTGGGCAATGCTCCAATTTCTCGGTTTACTGTATTATTTTAAGACATTAAGTAATCCAGTTTTGATTGTTGCCTGTTCCTCCGACCATTAATTAAGCACAAAGTACGATTTCGATTACGAGTATGACTCACGGTTTTGAATACATATTCTCTTAATGTAACTAAAGCCATCAATATCACTCGTCTTGCATCTTATAGGTTTTTGCTATATTTAAACGTATGAATTCAATTATTTTCAGCTCCAATTCAATTTATAATTCATTATCCTGGCCCGGGTTTTTCTCCGTTTTTCCTTCGAGTAGAGGCGGATTTATTAGACAGATTCTCTAAGCTTTGTCTAGGGGCATGTTTATTGTAACAATAAATCGTGAATTTAGTGGGTTTTTTTTCAACTCTTATGATTTTTAAACGCTATACTCAGAATAATCTATAGTTCGATAATAACTTGTACATGTAATTTTTTTGCGTAAAATTACAAACATATTGTCATTCTATTAGTATTATAACTCGCAGCTAACTTTTTATCTTATCTAGGAACTTTTGCTGAATTTTTTTAAATCCGCCTCCGCCTTAGGGCCCTTGATCGGAATTGATGGGATGGTCCCTTGCTTGATTCCGGAGAGTAAATTAGTTTATTGTCCTCCACGTGGTCATACGCAGTTTGTACTGTTTTTTGACAATAAATTTATTATTATTATTATTATTATTAGTAGTAGTAGTAGTAGTAGTATTTAAAAAAATAAGTTCAGCATAACAAATTGCAGATTTTGGGTGAAGGTAATGTACTTAGTGCTTTCATTTATGACGTAATTATTATGGGATTTGAAATAAAAATATTCATTCTAGTAATTGTCACCTTTTTAGCGTTGCAGCGTGCTTTTTTCTCGTTTCTACTTAAAAAGCTTGCGCATATAATTAGTGTCAGAATTTTCAGCTCTCAACTTTTTTTGTGTGTCTCCCATTTTATCTCTAGCTGCTCCACCGCATAAAAGAAGTCTCTCATCTCCTATTCAGACTGCTAATTCGCAGAATAACGCCGAACATCGCCGTCGCACCAAACAAACGCGGCGGAGCAGGGATGTAATATAAGCCAGTTGAGCCTCTATACCACTTTCTCTCCCTGTACATTTCTACATTCCCATACTATTCATTTTTTTCTGCGTTCTGCGCATTTATATGGGAACGTCCCGGAGAACATAGCGGGAATGAGGTTTTCTTTTTCGCAATATTTGAACGTGTCACATCGAACATCAACGTAGTAATGAAAGCATTTCTATGTTACGAGCGATAGTTCTCACACTACCCAATGGGAAACTCTCGTGTTCGCGTGTTAACAGCACAACCACAATCACAATATATTTCTTATAGGAGGGTATACCGTCACCACCTTACAACAGAAACATCCTTGATGTATCAAGATTCTCAAGCACATCCTTACCAAGTACTTTCTTAAATCATATGGATACCGTGATGACATTTTAACGTTCGTATGTCTTTTTTTCTTCACATTCTGTTGGGAACATAACTGGTCTCTCGCACTACCACAGTAGGCGAAAGTAAGGTTGAGAACCCTTTTTATGGCCGTCTTATGATGAGACAAGGTAGAGCTCAAGGAGAAGAGGAAAGATATAAAAATATGATAAATTGTGAGTCCCTTTGTGGGACATAAAGGCATCATGCACCTCGCGTGATGATAACCGACGTGAGAGTGAAAACAAACCGCACGGAGACTCTTTAGTTTCCGATTTTTAAAAAAAATCTTAATATTTGTAGTAATGACAGAAAGTATGTGCTAAAATATCACTTTACTGAAGTAATGTGCGTTACGTGCAAATAAAGTTACGTGCAAATAAACTATTTACAACCATGCATCTTGCTAACTTGTTTGCCATTGTAATGTGTTGAAATCGATGTTTTACTGTTGATAGCATCTTAAAGTTTGAATTGATTTATGTTTATGCCTTGAATAATTATTGTTATTTTTGTGGTTTGTTTGTGGTATATTTTTAATTGTTTGATTTAAATACTACTCTTTTCTTTTCAAGTAAGTGACCATTTAACAATGTGACTCAGTTTTTCCAACAAGGTATAGTAACACATTCGTAAATACTTATTTGTTGGAATATTATTTTGACATCGTAAGGTGTGAATAATTAATTGATAAAGAATGTTCTTTATTGGAGTAGACGGAGAAATTATAATATTTACTGGTGACTAAAACATTAGTTCGTGAACAATTTCGGACGCGTAAAATTTTCACAAATATCTATCATTTTATTTGACAAAATGTTATTATACTTTTCTAATTATAAATATAAATTTATATCACTATATTTGTCAGATGTAACTCTGGTATATAAAAATAACTCCAAGAACTACTATACATTTATAAGAATTAAAATATTACTCTAATTTTTCACAATGCATTAATTAAGTTTGTCTATGATTTAATATAAACTTAATTAATGCATCGTGAAATATTTGAGTAATATTTTAACTCTAATAGTAAATCATTCACATGCATTTTTCCTCTGGTTGTCTATGATCTGGTATAATCAGAGGAAAAATTCATGTGATTGATTTACTAGCATTTTTATGGGTCACAATCGACTTGATGTTTCTCTATTTATATTCTCTGAGCCAGTACAATAATTAAAGTGTCATTTCTTTCTTTGTTTTGTGATTCCTTTTAAAATTGTGTATATTATGTAATGAATCGCTATTAGACAATGCAACTGTCTTCTTGTCTCTTCAGAATTGTGATAGTATAATCAATATTTGATAATGGCTTATTTTATCTCAATTCATATGTGAATTTATACAAAACTTGATTAGGTAGTACGTCGAAACACTTATTATTAATATGCATTTATATTGCAACGTTTATGTCTTTTAATAAGATTGCGAGGGATATAATTTTTTTAAATATTTGATTTGATTTAATTTGATTTGATTTAAACTTCATAATATGGTATTGTCAACGGGTTAATTCACGTATACCAAATTTCCTCTTGATCGAACTATCGGAAGTGAGTTAAAGTTCGATTATAAGATTAACTCTAAACAAACATTTGTTATAATTATTTTTAAACAACTTTTTAAAGTTCAACATTTTATTTTATAAAATACTATATCATGTTGGTTGTTTTCTATGATAAATATAGTCAAAGAGTTCCTGAGGTCCTTGAGGAACGGCGCGTCACTGGCAATATGGTGGTTCGAGTAACCTGTGTTCAAGCTAGTTTGTTACAATGTGTGCGTGAGCCATGACTCAAGTCATACAAATAAAAGTATGTTTTGTGTAATGAGGGCGTTATTTAACAGTGGGAGTCAAATGCTGAGCCTACCTTACATCTTCGACTGAAGGATCAGAAGCATCTGAACTTTTCGATCATATTCGTGACTTAATTACCAACAATCCATTTGTATTGGTTTTTATTGCACCCACCTCTCGTGAATAATTTGAATCGAACTATGTATCTACCTCTATCGCAATCCCATCGCATTGCATCTACAGTAAAGAAGGACCATTCCCAGCGCCTCACCTATCCTCGCGACGCAACGCCTCAAACCGATCCCCTTCCTATCCAGAGCGCAGTGCCGGCAACCTCGCAACTTAATACGGCTCTCTCGGCCCAGCAGCAGCAGCAGCGTCTCTCGACTACGTCCCTCTCTGAGTACCCTCAGCGTGCGTCTTATTATGCATGTTGAAATTTCTCTGGGGAAGAGCGGGCCCAGGCCGGCCTTCCCCGCCGCCTTTCCCTCATCCCCAAGCTGTGGCCCGAGGCTTCGCTGCCTCTAACGCCTCAACCGGCGACGCAGTTTCGTAGCGCTCAGCCGGCCATGGGGACTCCCCGGAATTAGACGCGGAGACAAATTGGGGTAAATTGGGGGAACGTGCTCAGAAGAAAGAAAGGAAAAAACGGGAGGTTCGGATTTATATCTCAATGCAAATCTGTGTAATTGGAACACTGGGTAGGCTAGCATCAAGAGAACGAATAGCAAATGAGATGCGTATGATTTAAAATTCTCTCTCTTCTTCTAGAAAGTAAGGATATTGTTTCCTACCAGTATTTGTCTGACAGTCTGGTTTGCTTGCTTTTTATGCTTCTGACGTACGGGAAACACAGATGCAGTAGTATCCATTTTTACGGTTGAGTCTTTTATTGTAGAGTGTTTCAGAACTTTTAAGTGAGATACAGACGTAATTTGTTATGCGACTTTTAAGATAGTAATATTTCTAATATCCGAGTTTTCCGTTTAAAAATAAAGATTATTTAAATTCACTCTTGTAATAAAATATTTTTAATTCACAAAAAGTGAACATTTAAATGCACACCAAACTTATTTTTAATATGTAGTAAATTGTGAAGCTAGAAGTAATCTAAAAGATTCATGGGTATGATGCTACATTTCTATTTCAAAAACGTAATCAGATTTATTTGGAAGATCAAAGATGTATACGATTATACCTCAACAAAAATTGAAACTTTTAATGATAAAATGTTGAGAAAATGAGACAGCTATTATAATTAATTCAATGGAATGTTTTTCTCAGGATTGATCAAAACTACTTGTGGTTTGTACAAGCCTTTAACTGATCAAATTATTTCAGGTTTTTACAAGCCTTTAAATATGAGTGAGTAAATGCTGGGTTGAGTAGTTTTTGTGTCATTTTACACATGTTATATTTCTGAAACAAGTACGTAAAATTAACAATCGGCTAAGTTATAAGGTTTTATTGCTTATTATGGAATAATTAACTGGAATGAAGTGATACCTCCTTTGATCCGACTTATGTACTTCTTATTGTACGCACATACAACACTGGTTAGCTAATTGAAAGATACAATATTCTCATGTCACAGCAATCTTTTCGAGAATGTCGGGCTTCCTTTCATGCTACTAATTGCAGATAAATTATATTTCATACGGGTATAGTTAAAACGAGTCATAATAACTTAACGGGTGATAAAACTGTCATTAAATTTGCTGAAAATGTTTAATCATCAACGGAAGCTGTGTCTGTCACTCACAACGTGGTGGGCCTCCAACTTTCCTCTTCACCCCCATCCCTCCACGAGGGGGTCAGGGTCCAGCTCCGCCCGAAATTCACATTTTTGCTTCGCATGCTCGTGTCACCTGTGGGCTTAAAACGTGGCACTGCCATATACTCATGTAACTATGAATGAGGGCGCGCTTTCAACCGCTCGGTGCCTCGCTTCTCCTCCCCCGTCACCACCCTCACCACCCATGTCCTCTCCGCAATGAGCAGTGACGGTGGTCGCGGCTGGTGGCGATGGAGGCTGGGATAGGGATGGGGGAGGTGACAGCTGACGCTAGCGACCCCCCCCCCCTACCGCCACTATGCTAATGAGTCCGACCTCCTTGCTTCACGCGTGACCCCTCATCCCCTCCGTCGGGCATTCACTCCATTTCTGCGGCGACGGCAACGACAGCCTCTCTGCCCTCGCGACAGCAGCCAATGCAACACCACAACCACCACAACCACCACCGTCGTCACCGCGGCGACGGCTGCTGCTGCTGCCCCTCGGAATCTGGTATTAATAAATTCCGTGCCAAATACTCCCAGATGCTTCCCTCCTCTCTCCCCTTTGCGCGTCTCGGAAAGAGAGGAAGAGATGGAAGGGGTTTTGGGTCCGCTGGCATCGCGTTCTTGGAGGTCTCCTCTTCGCGTAGCGCGGTGGAAGGCCGCTTTCGTGGAGGCCTTCTCCATGTTAACGCGTGCATCCGAATGAGCAAGGCAATGGAAGAAGAGCTTTCGTATGGGAGGGCCGGTTTGATGAATATGTTCTGATGAGACTTACATTTTCAACGCATATTAATGAGATGGAATTTCAGTGGTTTTCTGTGTGGACTTGGGTAGTAAGGATTACGCATTTTATGTGAAAAGGAGTCATTTTCAAAGGATTCAAATTGACTTGAGAATTTTATGAAGTATTTCTATTTTACATTCATAGAAATATTACTTAATTCTTCTTGGCATCCATTAACTTATAATATAGATATCATCCATTGGTATGTACGCTTGTACGATTTCTCAATTTTGTTGATAAAAGTATATTTTTTGATGCTAATGGATAATACCTAACTTGTAAGATATTTGATTATTAATTAATTTGTAGATATATTAAGAGACTACGATTAAAAGTGAAATTATAAGATAAATTTATTTTTATAGGTTACATTAAATAAATATTATTCTAGAATTGCAATGAAACTTCTAAGACTTGTAACCCTGACTTGAACGAATTCTTTCTAGTTTATTATTTGTAATCAGTAAGTTACATGTATATACAAATCTCGAAACATTGTGTGCCCAAGTTTAATTATACAACATTTTATATATGAATATCTTTTGGTAATACTTTCATAATTTAGTTAGCTATAGAGCATCCTTCTGTCAGGACCTAGGTAATATTATTTTGTAGAGATAAGTGGATGCAATTGGTGCTAAATCGTTGCAACCTCAAAGCCGTTCGAAGTTACTGTGCTAACAAATATACGCAAATAACTGTGCTAACCGAAAGTGACTGAGAAGTCTGGAACAGTCAAACAAGTGACTCATTCACTACGTGAAAAAACTACGAAGTATTATAGCTCCAATGTTTGGCTAAATAATTCTAATTTCACTTAAAACCGTCATGACAGAACCGGAACGTGTTGCACCAAAAGTTGTGTAGACATAATTACCTGGTCTGTTGCATCGTTACAGAAATTTAGACCATAAAGACAATATCCTCCAACCACATCCCGTTTCATCCTAAGTATACGAGTATACCAAGACTCCTACTACTCAGACATCCGGTGTCTCCTTCACATAAACAAAGAATTAAGTATCTTTTATTTTATGTGGTAAGGTTTAGAAACTATTACTGTTACTAGCTAGCGCCATAAGGACAGCATTTAAAACTAAAAGTGTTCAAAGTGTGTGTGTAAATGTATTTTAGTGTTGCTGATGAAAACGATTAATAAATAATCCATGGAATAAACTGACTGCAATGCAACGCAGTGAAATAAGTTTCTAAAACGGGATGCGTATTCGCTAATTGAGCAACATACTCGTTTAAATGACACTGATTGGTAGAAATGCTTCAACGGCTGTTGTGGAACTGTTGCAACGGCTTCGCGACTTGAACCGTCTGGCACACGTCTATTATTTTGTAGTCCTAAAAAGGGACAAATTACGTTTTACATGCGTAAATTTAGTTATTATTGTACTTCCTTCAACGCTGTAAAAAGAGTTTTGGAAATAGCGTCTCCCCACTACCCTTTGTTGTTGATCACTCTGAGCAGTGATTGTAGGTGCAGACATTGACGGAACGTTTGGTAAAATTAAAATATAATGTTGTATAAAATACATGCTTAGGTGACCGGTCAGCTAAAAGAGATCGAGTTGTATTGTAGTTACCGCGGACGCATGCAAAGAGCATCGTGATCGGTCGTGAGTACAATTCTCCCATCCCATGAACTATCGTCTCGTTATCACTCAACCCCGCTGCTTCCACCCACAGCCATCCCAGCGCGCGCACCGCTGGCGGAGGCGTCGCATCGTGGCTCACCGACCTCACAGAAAAAAACGTGAATAATGCGCACGGTTGCATTTCCTCGCTGGAGTTTTAAGTCTTTAAAATTTATAGTACATTAACCGGTCCCTATCTCTGCAGATATTTTTCTTGTGTCCTCGCGTGTAGCAACATGCAAGGGCCACCCATACCCCGAAGCACTTACACGCATCCTCCTCCGGATTAAGATCTGGATTTATGGAAGCCTTCGTCGACTGTCCACTGGAGCGGAAAACTAGGAACAACTTAACCTACTTTGACGTTTAGGGCTCTCTGTCAAAGTTTTATTATGATTAGATCGGAGCTGCAGATATGAAAACGTCTTTAGAATTTCAATTGGGGAAATATGATTCGTTCTCATTCAAACAAACGAGTGTCGAGAGTCATTGAACTTCTTTCCTTCTCTCGTGGCCCTTCTTTCTTTCTCTGCTCTTCCCTCTACTCTGTTGAAGCGCGATTCTTCGAAAAAGCAGAAAAAGTTGAGTTTCATAACTACGTACAGAGTGTGTGCGCCACAGTTCACTTGGTTCAACTGGCCACCAGTTGAATACTAGCAGCCGTAGCAAAGAACAGAGTCCCGCATCCACCAGCGAAATATTTAAATTATAGCTATGCTGTTCATAGGGGTATGTGGAGTATGCGAAGATATTACACTGTGGCATTTGGGTCGCGCTCGAAATCTCGAATATTCCTGCGGGAATGTCTAATATGTCGCGAGTCTGGCAGCAATGGAGGGCTATTACGACCGTGCCAGTTAGGCGTGCTTTGTTTTAATTATAGATACACATGGCATGTGATGCAAAGGTGGGCCAAAGGCACTTGTGGTAATAATGTGTATATTTATTGGTGCATGGAAACTGTGGGGAAAAAATGGAAAAATATACATCATAAAAAGCTTTGCATATATTATATATCTAATTGATACTATATATTAATTTGTGAAACAAATTTTCGTGCATAAATCTATGATCTCGCGTTTTTGTAGTAATCTAAAAGTTAAGTTTATTAAATATGAATTTAGTAGCTTGTGTATTGTACGTTATTTATCGTGTACGTCAATTAAATCAGAGAAAACAAAATATTATATGAATATGATTTATCACGGCGTTTTTTTTAGTTCATTACCTCTTATTGAAAAAGTTATTTTCGTCTAGTTGAACCCGTGTTATGGGTGTCCCTTGAGAGATCGTACGGGATGCATGAGGTTCACACTCCAGTGTTCGACGGCACAGTATGAACACGCCGCTGCGTTCGCGTGCCTCTTTGGTGAGCTACATTACCGAGCTTCCGTGGTGTTGACTATTTCTTATTTCCTGATATTTATAGTTTTTAAATTCTTCTCGTTTATGCTAATTACAAAAAATCAGTTAACTACAGAAAAAAATTAGAAGGAAGCATGGTACGTTTCTTAACAATATCTGGAGAAAGATTCGTTGTTGGGTTCATTTTTAGAAAATTCTTAGTGTCAAATAATTTTGTTTTATATCCGTACATGTAGCTGATTTATAGAACTTTATCTTCTACATTTAAATTCATGATTCAGTAAATTCTAATGTCAATTGTTGTAAATATATGAAAGTTATTTTCATGAGATAATGATCAGTGAATTTATGATCTTAAACATTCCTCAACAAAAAACGTTTGATTTATAAAAATGTTTTATGAGCTTTCAAATGAAATACTTAAAAATATTGAAATAATAAATGCCATTTTATTATTTAATTGGTATTTTTAATGCATTTTTTTAAAATTGTGCATTATCTGCGAGCAATGGTGAGAACTTTACATAATAAATTAATTTCTTCTACCATAGCAATATTCAATATTAAAAACTTACCAAGAAAGTTTCTATTTCGTAAAAATGTTCTTCATTAGTTTATAAACGGAATTATTTTATCACTAACCATTTCACATTATGAACTCCATTTTTGCGTATTGTGTTAAGAACTATGTATAAATTGTTATGTGGTATTATAAATGTTTGAAATTTTTCCCTATCACACGATATTTTTTAAGGAAATATTTTATAGTGAAAAATGTTTATTTAATAAGTATTCTGCTAAAGTAAACTACCGATTAATTTGATTGCATTATTTAAAAAGAAACTCTATACATGAAAAAGATGACGTTGCATCTCTGCATTATTATTTTCTGAAGCTCCATTTCAATCCTTAGCTACATTTTATATGTACCGAGCAAAATAACTACATTCGTTTAACTCTTTAATATAACTTAGAACTCTGAAGTAAAAGTTCATAGTAAAAATATCATAATCCTACGCATGGAATTGTAAACGATATTTTATCACAAATAACAAACATACTTTTATGTGAAATTTAATGAGTCGCAAGATTTATGTGCTTGTTCTATATTTTTATGCAAGTGAAAAAATATCCCGAGTTTTTGTTCTTGTGAGGCGGGTGAAATTTTGTTTTAGTTTAGTGTTCATATATTGTTCGTTTACATTAAAAATACATAGTGATATCTCAAATAGTTCGTGACATTTAGTAAAAGTTTAAAACAACACTACTCCGTCCATTTGAAATCTGATTCTCAAGAAATTATTCCTTATTGACTTTTTACAATGTACAAGCAGTATCCGAACTAAATAACAAGTTTCATTCTTAATATTTTTCTCTTTGCTTTGATAAACGTGTCCGACATTCAGAACAACAAACAAATCATTTTGACTGATTTTCGGTTGTTTGAACCTGCAATCAAAAATTACAGAAATCTATGTTTAGTTATTTCATTTAACAATCCTTACATACAGAACATAGTTGATATCTCAATTATTTTGTGAAATATAGAGAAAGAAGTTTACCATGTCGTTATCACTGGCGGAAAGAAAACAACTTTCTACCTCTTATCACCCACTTAAAATGAAATACGGAAAAATCCAAAAACCTGTTCTTGGGCATAAGAATCAACATCGTTTAGTTACAAAATTAAAGATAATAAATTCAATACTCATGCAGTTCATTATAGAAATTTGCAATAGTTTAACACAACTTATAAACCTGAATTTCACCCATTACACACTAATCACCCTAACCAACTTAGAAACCAGAATTTTGAAAAATCGTTTCGGATTGAGCCTCTACAACACAAAATATCTAGTAAAAATGTAAAATTATCTATAATCAGTCAAATTAGCTACAATGCATCAAATATTTCCACCGGTTTTCACCAGTTTCAAAACAAAAATATAAAAAATTTGATAACTTAGTTTTTAGACATTTGATTTAGAACCATTTCTCTCAATTACTTTCTTTTTTCAGTACTAAATTTAAACCCTGGATATTTTATTTATTTGTTAATTTCAACTTTTTTGGTGAGGTTCGGGCCAATCGGCACACTCTTCCACCTAACCGTAATTTGGGTAAGGGTGAGGGGAAGGGGAGATATTGGGTTGCCAGGGAAGGTAAGGTACCGAACCGACATGCAGTAGGCGAGAGGAACCCCAACTGAAAATCTCACCTAGTTGAGCCCACGTCCTACCGTTCAGCGGTATTGAGGTGGCAAAGACGCTATCACTAGACTGCTTCTGTCGGTTTATTTAAAGTTTGGTACAAAAAGTATCAGGGTACGATATTAATTGAAGTGGTGTTAAATTTAACAGGGACAAGTCATTTTACGAAAATCGAGTAGAGACGCCACTTATAAGTAGAGATATGGTTAGAATGATGAAACGCGTCTTTCTTTGTGTTATAAATATGCTCATTTACATGAAACTTTCCATTTTCATGTATCTCAACACATCTCATATTTATGAATTTGAGAAAAGAAAAATGTAAAAAGTAAACAAAAACTCATTTGAGAATATTACTCATGATTTAGTTTACTGATATGCAAAATTAACATATGGAACAGAATCCCTGGAAACGCACTGTCTTAACTGTCATCTATTCCATTTAACCTCCACGGAAATTCACACCATCTGCATTTGTCCAGCCTTAACCTCATGATCGACGTCATCCCACAACCATCCTCGTGATTTCCGCACATTAGATGTTTCTTGTAACTCGCTCGAAACTTTAGGATGAACCTCGGTTTTTATGGAGTCCCCTTGTCTCGTAACACAAAAACACGTTCGTCGCCGGGGTTTCACCAGTGACGTTTATATTAACATTGCGTGATGATGAAGATAAAAGTTGGAGAATGAAGAAGTTGCTCCTGATATATATCCCGGAATGTCGAGGGCAACGGCGTGAGGGGATGTTTTGTTGGTGGTGCGACTTGCTCCGGTGACGTAGGGGTTTGAAGCGGGCATAGGTTTGTCACTCGCCACTATCGGATCTCTGATCTCTTGTGGTGAGCTGGTGTCACCCGATGGAGGTAGAGGAAATCGGGAAGGAGGACGCTTCGGGACGCCTGTCAAAGGTGTTGGTTCCAACGCAAGTTACGACAGTGAGGGGATCTCGCGAACCGCTAGGGTTGAGTACGAGCCGCTGGTGTTTGTATGCATTTTAGTAGTAGATGTACACACTTATGTTAATAATAATGTTTTTCCTAATATGAAAAGCATATACCTGTATACTGCTGAGTATTTTTTCAAGCCAGCTCGGTGTATTAAATCATTCTTACATTATATGTGATCATTTATAACAAAATAAATAGAAATAAATAATTATAAAAATAAAAAAATAAACAGTTGCTGCCTAACTCATTGTAATTTTTTCTATAAAAACGTGGATTACTTTGGTATTTTAAAATAAAAATTATCGAAATCGGAAAAAGAAAGTTATTTTAAAATTATTACTTGCAACGTGGACACTGACAAAACGTTCCAAGTGCTAACAAAGACTTATTAAAGTACTACGGCAAATTCATGAAAAATCGTTAGAAACTATTTTTAAAACATTAGCATTCCATAATTTGGTTGATCTTCTTGAAATCAAAATGACTTGCATAACTTTTATTATTAATATAATCGTTACATAGTTCATCCCTTTAACAAAACAAAGCTTGTAATCGATACTTGTATTTCTATATCATGCAATATCGCTCTACTATGTCATTCATTCCAGAGTGGTAATTCCCATCCGCATCGAAAAGCCACCGCGAGTCTCCGCGGCTGTACACGTCACGCGGTCTGTGACGTGTGATAGTCGCAGTGCGGGTGCGGGTGGTGGACGGAGGCGATGGTGGTGAAAGTGACGGCGGCAGTGGCGGCGGCGATGGGGATGTTGGCCACTCGGGGCCTTGTGACCACGACCAACCGCTCTCTAACGCGGGGGAGGTGGTGGGAGAGGGATATGACCCGTGATTTGTATGTAACCTGTCGCGACCGGGACAGAAGCGTACACTGACAAGTGGAAAAAAGTACTATCTCAACACGTGAAGGAGCACAAAATATAACCCCCTCCTTCTTATGCATGCGTGTAGCGCAACCCTTCAGTGTATTTTGCATACGCGAGGTCTTTTTGCAGGTATTTTATTCAGGTGGACTTTTTTTTTAAGCGCCGTATCTGCGATTAATCAGTCTAACGCATCCCGTAACTAAGCGTAGAGAACTCTACTAGTCGTTCTCAAAGCGTTGATAATTTTTTTAAATTATTTTGTTCCAAGCGCATACTCTCCCATTCTGCTGTCTGGACGAGAATACCCAGGAATAACAATGTATGGTGCCAATGGTGAGCGAAAAATAATTATTCTGTTATTAGAATATTTTGTATGCAACGGATAAAATTGTATTTAATGTTCAACTATTAAATAAATTGCTTGATATCATACCTGAGGTTGGAATGTGGTTCCATGAAATATTTTGGATATTAGAATAAATGAATATCGTGCTGTATTTTCTTTCTTATGAATTACCGACTGGTAAATTATATGAATGATTTTCCCTTAGTGTATTAATTAAAATTTCCAACCGTGAAAATTATATTAGTTTTTTGTGATTACTCTAGGTCATATAATGCACGTTTTCTGTATAAGTCAACATTTACAGAACACTCTGCTGAAGTAGAATTGCTAATTTCCTTCTGAGTGAAATTTCTTTTAAAAAGCTGATGAGGTTCTCATCGATAAGAATTTCTTTTATTTTCTGGCTTCCCGATCCTTGAGCTCTTTTTATCTCAGTGCTAGAGAGGAATGTATACAGTATCCTTTCAAAATTATCTCTTCCACTAGCAAGCGTTCTCTTCGCAAAGGACCCCGGCGCCCGTGGCCTCCGAACTTCCTGCAATTTGAATGGTGCCCACCAACCCCCTCCTTCCCTCCTCTTCCCTATCACCCGTTCAATTTTCTTTCCCGTCGACTTCGCAGACCGCGTCGTATTACGAGGCTGCCCTCTAGGCTTACGCGCGCGGGGCCCACCAAGAAAGGACGAAATTATTGTCCTGGATTATCCACAGTAACTTGTCCTCAATATAGGCTCGAGGTCCAGCGGGACGAAGGTCCGAGGAAAGACGTTGGAGAAAGGGGGAGTTGCCTCTCTGGCTCGGAGCTTATTGCGGGCAAGCCCCGACCACAATCAGCGGCCAGGAAATTGGGGGTGGCGGTAGGGAGATGGGGAGGGGAATACTTCGGGGTGGAGGAGGTCGGAAGGAATGTAGCTGGATCTCTCCGCGGGAATGGGATAACCGTGCCCCTCATTCTTCTCTCGAACCACCCTCATGATATGCCCTAGCACTAGTAGCCTCCGCCGCGATGATGCTCCCAGTTTGGGTGTTCGATGAATACGCCCCCTCGTAGAAGGACGCAGCGTTTGAAACGCGAGTTGGGCGCACTTCAGTGCCCTTCCCGGGTCATTGTCGCTATCAATCCACCGCCTCGATGACTATGTCGTCCTCACATCCTCGCTTTGTCCGCACACCTTCGCCGCTGCATTTCGTATCATGCGACATCACAGACGAGCGAACGAGGGATGTCACAGGATGATGCAGGAGAGGAAGTGGGGAGGAGGAAGGAACGCATGAATTAGAAAGACATAGATTCGTCAATAAAGTTTTATTGCTGATCGATGTTGCGACGACTTGAATGTCATACTATTCGTAGTAGTTCTTTTTCAGTTAATCTTTTGTATACTTTTTTCTTAAATACTCATTACGGTGTACTTTATTCTCAAACGTATAGAATTATCTGCACCTATACGTACCTCTGTACCTATAAACATCAAAATATAATTAATAATTATTAAATACCTGGTGTGATGAATTTTTAGTTTGGCTTGTCTTGATTCCCGTACAAGATTGCTTTCAATAGCTTTCTAATTTTGAAAACCTGAGATAATTTTCTTATACGAAGAACTGGTGCTAAAAACAGAATTATTGATAGCAATTCAATGGAAGAGAAGACGCTATTTGCCGAGCCTCTTACATTTAAATAAAGAGTCGCGTATTTTTATGCAAAATCAGCTCTAGTAATGGGTATGTTATTTGAACAATTTTAATGCTCCAGGAAACGAGGATAGAAGAGTCAACCAGAGGGAAAAAAAGACGAGAAAAAGAGTTGGAAAGGGGAATGGGAGATTTCTCTTCTCTTAGCTGTGACGGGCTGTTGGTTTTAACGTTCTCTCGGAAAACACAAACTGCGGACGGAATGATAAGGCCAAGCCCACGATCTTCTTTCGCATTTTCTTCTTTTCCCTCTTGCCCTCTTGTCCAATTTCCCCTACCCTATTTTATTCCTCTCTCCCTCCCTCTCTCCCACCCCCTCCTGTTCTCAGAGCAGCCAGTGGCGACAAGTCGGACGAGGCACGCCCTACTCGGAGCTGTGAAAACCTCTTTCATCATATATTCTTTTTTTTACTCTTTTATGATCCGCCGCTGTGTTATTGTAGCGACGATAAGAATTTTAAGGTCAGCCATGGAGAATGTCAGCGGGTGTGTCGTCATAGCAGATAGGAAGCTTCGGCGAGACTGTGATAAGTGGAGCGAGAAAGCGACGCCTCGGTTCTTCTGTTTTCCGTTGCGATTATTCATCCGTCTGTGCCCGTCGTCTTCAAGGCATATTTGTTGATTATGAGATTGTAGCCATTCCGAGCTTTCTCTTCTCTTTATTTCATAAGTTTAACCGGGATGTTTAAAATAGTATATGTAGTTATATGGGATTATAATGTAAATTCTGGGGTGTCTGTATTTTCTTTTAAAAATAACAAAATATAACGAGTGAAAAGTCAATAGTGACGAAACCACTAAGCAGTAATATTCTTTGCTTTTGTTAGAACGCTTTCCATGACGTCTTTCGTGAGATGTATATATTAATACAAAACAATGGATCTACGCAGAGGAGACTAAGTAGACAAACCTGTTGCTTCATAACAAACATTAAATTTTAACAGAGGGTGGAGTTCTTAGTCACTTGCCATGACGTGTCATACGGTGTACTACTTCGAATCACACTTCATATACTGTCCATTCACTGCGTAACATGACTCAGAACTCTGTAGCATAGCATGATTGAATACACGTTTGCATAGTAATCAAAATAATAATTTAAGTTGAAAGTAGGTGCGATAATATAACAGCAAAAAATGTGGATCTATCTATCACACACAGTTTTTTATGTTAGATCTATGACTGTTCAGAAATTTCAACACGAATCTTCAAATCTAACCAGATGACGCTGGTGCTCAACGTTCTCGTCACATTCTCGACTTCGTGTGCGGAGAATTTATGAAGGTGAAGTCCCCGTCGATGATTACTCGAACTATTGCTCATGCCATAAATATGTCCAACAGCAGCCTGGAGTGCGCTGCGTGAATAGTATCTTCACTCTTGCCACTCGCAGAAGATACAGTGTTGAAATTTGAAAATATACAAATTATACAATATACTGTAGAAAATTAAATTAAATTGAAAAATAAATTTTAAAGTAATATTGAATAAGAAAGGAAGAATGGTTTTATTTTCACTATTCACATGCTCACAATTTTCTTCACAATTCAGTGCAATTAATTTCAATAAAGAATAATAGCATAAAAATATGAATTAGAACACGGTGATCTGCAAAAGAATAAATTATATATATGAAAAGGCATCGGAATAAAGAAACCTGTTTTAACAAGTACAGGAAAAATTATGGAAAAAACAATATTTATCTAGTAAATTTTTATCGTAATAATTAAAAGATGTACCTTCACTAATTAATGTGTATTGTCAACTTTTATCAACCGATTGTGATAAATGACAGCATTAACTATGTTATAAAAGTAAATAAATGCTAGTTCGGACCTAGGATTTACCGTTTCAGACTTTTACTTAACATATGCAACGAGTCAGGCATATTGGGATCCAGGAGTCAAAATCTTCAGGAAGTATCTACCTATTGACATTGAATTGCCTCATATTTTTAATAGTTTATCAGATGATTAAGCTCAATTTAACAGAGAAGTTGTTTACAATTGTCATGTAAACTACATTTGGGACCAATAAAATCCTTGTGCCTCGCATTCACGAGCATTGGAGCAACGGTTCTGCATCATTGTATAGACTGGTCTCATTGATGGTCGTCTGATTGAGCAGCATTTTCTTCCGTACTGTCTAGTGAATTTAAGCACATCATTTTCTTGAAGAAAGTAACGGTACAGTTCATGTGAGATTTGTCCTTGCATATTGTGATAAAATGAGGTCCCAATTTGACAGTTCACAAGCTAGCGTGTCACATATCCTCGACAAAAGTGAGGTGGATAAGTGAGGATAGTTTTATGAGAGTCTTATAGAGTCGAAGATAGATGTCTATGCACGTGTTGTGACTATAGCAGACATGATTCTACACATACGAGGTCTTATTGAGAGGGTGTATTGATAACGTCTTCGCAGGTACACTTTGAGACTAAATCGAGGAATACGACCTTCTTGGCATAAATAAAATACTTTTAGTCTTAAGAACACAAAGTTTTATCAACAAGTTGGCGAATTTGTCCCGTGCATCTCTATAATGTCAATACATTTACATGCATACATCGTATTAGTTCCACAAAAACGACATCATTTAATAAACATAAACATGGAACTGAAGAATCTAATGTAAACGAAGGGACGTTACAAACTCCTGACAAAATCACGAACCTGTGGACGAAACGTTGTTTCTTAAAATTAAAAGCATTTAGATACTACCGTATTTTTTAATTTAGTCAATAAAGTAACGGTAAAAGAAACTACTTTATACAAAAGCATCAGGAAAGCTTTCAAACTTACCCCTACCCTGTGCCTATGATATCAAAGATAGTAATGTCACCCCTACAACCTGTGGTTTACATTTCCTGAAACATGGTGTAATATCCTGTGTTTAATGTATTGATTTTCAATATCTGTTTTCCAAATATTTTAGTATTTTAAATATTTTACTTTCTACGGTGCTGTGATTTTGTTTTTTTCTTCCTCAATTTATCAGCATGTTTTAGTAACATCTGGAGAAGATAAAATGAACATATTACTTTTTTCAGTATGAAAACTTTGATCTTAGGAGAACGTAACTATCTTTGATATCATAGGCACAGTAAATAGAGACAATAATAATATTATTGTAGGTTTGGTAAATTGTTGAACCATGAAAAAACTTTTTTCTTTGATCAGGAAAAAAGGAACATTTTTTCAAATTTAATTAAGTATATTTTGTACTTTGTTCAACATGTTTATGATCTTTTTTTCTCGTAAAATTTAACTTAATATTTTGAATTTTATTGTTCAACATGCATTTTTATTACTTTTACTAGGAAAATATTAAATATTATATGATGTGATATTATTAGTTGCTTATGAAATTCAGTATACTGAAGTTATTATGTAAGCACACTCAGTAAAGTTGAAATATGCATTTATTGTTAGGAATGTACATTGTGAAGCTTATAAATCAAAACTTGTATAATTTATGAAAATCAATAATTTCATAAGATATTGACTTGATAGGTCATGTTGTGAGTATTCTGGTTATTACTAGGTTGCTTCCGTTTCAATAGCTCATCGCAGTTTCTTTTAAATCGGTAACATACTGACGACAGTCAGCGCTTAATACCACATGAAAAGGAGACTATTGAGCTTACTAGCTGAGTCTCTGCCTCAAGTTAGTTTTGGTTTGCGCTTGACGCTACCTAACGCTTAATTATTTTGATACAAAACGTTCTAGACTCCTGTGTAACTCTTCTTTGAGGGTACCAACCATCTAGGCCAGTAAAATTAAACAGAAAAAAAAACAGGAAATCGTTGTAATACTTTTAGTTTTCCCTAAATACAAATAATCTGAGTTTGCATGGTCTCGCGAGGTAAGCTCACGTTTTAGCTAAAACAGCAAAGTTTGTCTTGTTTTTTAGTTTACGTCTTACAAATTCTACACTATACATGCTATAGCACATTTTACACGCCTATTCACTTTAAAGAAGATTCGCAGCCGTCAGCCCCTTACCTCATGAAATCTGTGAGTGAAATTTGTTTCCCAATGCGTCTTGTGCTACAGAAAATGCTGACTAGATACACCTCTGAGTTGCCCGTTATTAATTTGCACCATTATTTAAACTACCGTTGCTCTTGTATTAATAACTCAGTTCTCAGTGATTTGACCCCACCACGCATAGGTATCGAAATTACAGACGCCAAGTTAGTAGATCACCTAGTAGCTTAAGTTTTGGAAGAAAAAAGCACTAACGACAAATACAAGGTCAGTATTTATGGTCAATTATTATCTGTCAGAGTTGTTGGAAGAGTGTACACAGTCGTCAGTGAGCACTGTCATCTCGTTGTCAAGTAACTGACGTACTCTGAGATTGAATTTTCTGGTACCGTGTAAACACTGCCATGTGTCAGAACAAACTAACACTGACGTTAAGGATCTGACGGAAGGCAACACCAGTTATTCATTCAATGACCACGATCGACAGTTGATAACGGGATTTCGAGTTCAATGGTTATGGATAATCTGTCAGAAATTTCTACTGAAGAGATTTTTTTTGGGGGGGTGGGAAGCTGTTCCTCCAGGGCTTCCTTCGTATTTCGCAGAAATTACAAAAAAGCCAACAACCCTATTTTAACTCTTTTATTCTGTAATACGGAATGAGGGTATATTAATCACAAACTACTTGAAAGGAAATGTAGTAAAATTAATTCTCTGAATTCGAATATATGGAGGATGTTGTGAAGAGTGAAGTAGTTGTTTTTGTCAACGCTGTTGGTTGCGTAACTCCTTAAAATCAAGGGCATTTCCACAACATGGATAAAAAATATGTTTCCTTGATTCAAGAAAAAAATATAGAAATTTTTAAATTCCGTCATACTTTCATAAAATTAATCATTTATTGTAATAAATTATTTAATATATGTGTCAAATGCATTGTAAAAATGTGTTTAAGACTAAAGGTGGTTTAAATAGATTTCTATTGCGACGTAACTACAGTTTAGTGTTTCTGGGTTGATAGAGTTCGCGGAAACTTATTCTTTTGAACTGACACTCGTCGAGACTCAGAACACAAATACATTTACTGAACTAATTTTTTTTACAAACACATAAAGAAAAGCTTTTTAAAAGTATAAAAGCCATAAACGTAGAGAAAAAGCAACAAATTTTCACACACATATTCACACTGATATTTTACAAAAACATTTACAAATTTGCAGTGCTCCTGTCGCTCTTTATTTAAAGTCTGTACTGTACCGTATATACTGTATTAGAAACCAAGATATCTTCATGATACGGACTTTTGAAGAAATAATATTATTGTATTGGTGATTGGGTAATTCTTGCGTCCACTTTTTATGAACATACCACATAAAATCATCTAAAATTATACATAAAATACTTCTTGGGTATGGTGTTTCAAATTCTGATTTATGTACGAGATATCGAGTTCAAATTGACCTTCCTGTCAATTCTCTCAATTATCAACATGAAATCGGTTATCAGATGTTCACAAAATACGACAATTATCAGATAAATGCGTTACAAAACCATATTGTGCTCAGTGCCCATTTATAGGCAGATAAATCGCGACTGATTAAAGATAATTTTCACTAAATGAGAAATTGTAGAACTTGATATCTTCCTGTAATTAATTAAGATACACACCTATTTACCCTATAGTATACTTTTTTGCTATAAAATAAATACTATTTTTTCAGACGTAATTATGCATTTTATATTTAATATACTTCTTTTTCTGAAGAAGACAATATAAATCGATACAAACAAACTAAATATTTTCTCTAGATTATTTAGCTATGAAAATAGAAAATGTATTATTATATAAATTTCATAGTAAAAATAAAATATAGTTGTATGCTAAACCTTTTTTTCTGGAATGAAAGATTATTTAACACAAATGCTGCTTGAAAAAGTATCTTAATAGTATAAAATCATTTTCTCTTTAATGAAAAACTGATTTTACAATCAATTTCATTATTCCTTATAACAATTATTGTAGTCTTGTAATATATTTATTTTGCCGTTATATTTTGAATTTAATGAATTGTTCTTTACATGATTGTGGACTTGTGTTTGGTAAGACTGATATAAAATAATTTTTGAATAGAAACTTTATCTTTATAGGAGTTGTTTCCGTAAAACAACCTATTCATAGAAAAATATTGCGATTTTGAACGAAAAGTGAAACCGAATTTCTGTTAAAATATATTTAGCTTATAAATAATGATATTAAAATTATATATATATATATANATATATATATATATATATATATATATATATATATATATATATATATATGGAGTTACTGACAAACGTCAACACTTGTTATAACATTAAGACATATATTATTAATATAAAATAAAATGATTGCATCTTCTCGCATTATGTTGAAATTTCTGTATAAATATCGATGGTGCATAATTTATATTTACAGTTTTATTAGTACGGTATTTACTTCAATTATTTTCCAAATAACTTTTAACTGAGAATTCATCATTAAATTTTTTCACAATTATATAATGCTTCAAAGTAGGTTACTCAATGATTAGTAAAATATTGGTGTATAGGAGCTATCATGTTAGGTAAATGTCAAGTAGTTTTAATGTTTCATTTTGAGTTCAGAATCAGAATAGGTTTGACGAAAATGTGTCCGATTTTTTCGATATGCACAAGAAGTCCCAGGATTCGTCACTCGGAAAAGAGACACACCACGGCCGTCTGACGGACTAGAGAACACCAGACAGAAAGCGGGTGAAGAGGAGATGGGAAGCGCAGGGTATGATCCGACGGTGACTGCCACCGACTGCGGATAACATCCTCGCGCAGCGGAGAAGTGGGTTTGGGCAAAAGGACCGCATCTGGAATCACAGAAGCAACGTCTGGCGAGGAGCAGATAATTCATAAACCCGGGTGTTGACCACCGCCTCACCCCACAACCTTTCCAACACAAACCCTACACCCCCTGCTGTTCCTCTCGATTGTATGTGTCAGCTGTTACTGCTGGAAGGGTTACTGGATGTTGGTGAGGACTGTAGAAAGAGAAAGATCCGAAGCGACGGTGTGAGGAAGGAGAAGGGGAGGCATCTGCGGTCTGGTGGCGCTGCGCCCCAGAACAAAGGAATAAGGATGGATTCGCGAGAGATGAGTTGGTGTGAGAGGGAGATAGACTTCCCCATTCTCCACCCCTGAATTCGTTCGATGGCGACCGAACCGTCGAATAGAGGAGTGATTGAGGACGTGACGAACGGCTTGAGTGAAATAACGTGACGAGCGGGAGATGGCGCAGAAAAAAAAGAGCGAAGATGCCGCGATTCGAGCTTGGAGGCCTCGGCAAATTCTACGGCTGAGAGAAATAAACTGCCTTCTATTTCTCATATAGATAACGTGTCCCGAAACTGATGTCGCTGTAGACGCCTTAAAGACGTTCGTCAGTTTTCTCGAAGCGGCAGTACGCGTTTCTGTTCCCATTCGAAAAAGAAAAATGTTACAGGCACAATTCACGTATGGAAATCCATTCGAATCTTTTGGAAAGACACAGAATCTTTGTTCTACACTGAAATATGGTTTGCTTGCAATATTTTGTGGATCATACATATCAAATTAAGAGAATCTGAATAGAAACTATCATAAATGTCTCCTTGTTACATTTCTCACTGTACACATTCAAGAATATTGTTTCCATATTAACTCTTATTTTGTCATATTATATATAATTTTATGGACGAGTTACATTATATAGCATCTTTTTTACCATTATGCATCACACAAAATGAACTATTTTCCATCTTTATCACATAAAATATATTTTTACAATTTTGGAGGATTGCATTAATTATCAACAACGACTTTCGTTTTCGTAGAACGATTACTGAAATGAGAATGTTTAAAAGATTTTTTCAATAAATTTTGTGGGTAATAAAAAAACTTAGAAGATTGATTAATAGTCTTTGCTTTTCTTTAAAAATCATGGAATGTTGTATAAAATCAGAATATAACAAACCAGAATACAAAGGGGAAATACTTTTAAATTCGGAGCATTTAATTCGTTGTGAGGTAGTGTAACAACTGATTTCGTATATGTGTAGTCAGAAACAGACTTGGGCATTAAGGAACACGCATAATGAAATGCTACAGATACAAAAACAACTAAATCACGTTTTAGATTTCATCAGTACTAAAACTCAGACAACCTGAGACGTACGATACGGGATATGATATAGTAGTGTAGTATCTAACTCGAAATTACTATGAATATTCTATTACTATGAATATATATATAGTGTACTGTAACTCATGAGTTGAGATTAGATTAAATATTTTGAATGTTTCTTTTAAAACATTATTGTTCGCAATATAAAAAATATTATGGTTTCTGAATAAAAGTTGAGTATAAAGAACTTTTGAAAACAAAAGACCTCGTCACGCAATTGTGGGAGCCCCTGATTTTCCGAGAGTGTTTTATGTGAGTTGATTACGGGGACTGAAATAGGTGGATTCTAAAACTTTGTCGGAGTAAGCGTCGTAGAGCATTTTTACGGCCAGATAACGAATATGATGTATGTAGTGACACCGGTGCTTTTATTCCTTTTGTCTATTTTCTTCCCTTGTGCCGCCCACCATCGCCTGCCCCGACCGCCTTCCGCCCACGACGCCACGCTTCCCATCGCACCCCGTTCCTCCCGGGGATCCACCAGCGCCGTCGCAGCCGCCTCAGCATGGGACCTCCGCACCGGGAGAAATAATTTTCAAGAATAACTTCCGCTCCCCGCGCCTCTCCAAGCGGGAGGTCTTCGCGATGTGTTCCGTCTCTGAAACTGATTCGAAAAGTGAAGGGGCGGAGTGCGGTCTGATATCGCATCCCCATCCCATCGTCTTTTCCTCCTTTTCTTACTGCTGCGAGGGTCAACCTCGTCTTCCTGCATTGCATGAGAAGAGGACGTTGAAACTGAGGTGGGAGATAGAGATGACTCAAATAACAAACCTCTACCTTCCATTTCATTTTGATTCGTAAATTGACGGAGTGGTTCTGTGTCGAGCTAACTGGGCGTAGATGTGATATCTCATCGTACATTTTCTTCTTGACCATTCCTTATCCGAGGCGAATTAGGATATCTAAAAAATTGAGGACTTCTTAGGATATCTGAAATACTCCGCTATCCAGTTTGGAAATTAAAGAGATGATGCGTCGTGGTGATGCAAAATATGTTGGAGGGAGATTGGAAGAATTTCACCGTCATCTTGTGAGGTATCCTGTCCGTTCTGGAATGTAATTCGAATATTCAGAGGTGTCCAATATTTGAGCAAATTAAATCCAATAAATATGTAAATATAATTGTGCAATGATATGAAGAGTGACCTCAGATATTTCTGACAATTATTCAACAACACAACTTACAATTTGCTATTTCTGGTGAGATATTACCGCAGGAATTTGATTTAAAACTCTTAAAATCATTGCCACCATCATACTACGAAATTATTGGGTGAATCAGTTTGCTAACCCATCTAGAATAATTATATCTTTATATTTCTCACCTCCTTTTTCATTTTCTCAATTTTATACTATTTGTTTTGTAACCAATAATTTTATTGTGCGTATCATTTTCAATCAATTGTGTGTTTTTCTTCTTTTTATTTACTATTTACTTCCCCACTTGTTAATAGTAAGTATGTCTTGTAATTATTAATTTTGTATTGTGTGTAATTTGTATTCAAAGCCTGGAGATGATCGATATTTGGTCAAAAGAGATCTCGCCAAAGAGAAATATAAAAAAGACGGAAACGAGATGTGAATTAAAAGTGTTAATTTTATTATTCACAATTATAATTTGTAAAATTAAATTATATAAATTGTAAATTACATTTGTAAATTAGCATACTACAGAAATAATAAAATATTTCTGAGCCTTTTTAGCACGTTGATATGAATTTCTAGACTCTGATATTAATATGTATCATTTGTATCTTACCTTTAGTGGTTCTGTCGCTACTAATTCTTCCTTTTCTATCATCTACGCGTATTGTGGAGAGAACGTTATTACATGAACCCCGGTAAAATAATGATTTGCTGGATACGTTTGTCTGACGTCTTGGAAGTGGACAACCCTGCATTTCGTGAAGATTCGTTCATACTGAGAAGGAGGCGCAAAGTCCATGAGACACCTCTTCCCTTATGGCCTCCCCTGCAATCCCCGCACTGGAACGACGAGTTCCGGCGTCGGTGCGGCCCGCGGGGAGTCCCCAGCTCTCGATAGTGAAGGAAGCGAAGGCAGGAAAAGGACTGGTGGTCTTCACACAAAGCCAGTTGGACGTAAAGTTTATGCGCGCGCAGCCGGATATGGGCACATGAATTAAAAATAGATACACGTAGGGGGAAAAGGCGCCAGTGCCGGCGTCGGGTCAGCCTAGCAGTCGCCGCCCGAGACAGGAAATGGACTTGTGATTCAGGCACCCGCCGCTACGGCAGTAACTCGTGCGCTTCCCTCTTCAGAGAGCTGCCGTTTCAGAAGAACCTTCGCTCAGCCAAGAGGACCACAATAACACTCAGGGACACTCATATGTTTATGGATTATTTGACGAATTTTATTACAAATCCTAAACTAATATTTACTTCTTGAAATCATTATAAACGATTTCAGAACAAAATCTAAAATAAAGTATTTGACATTTCCGTGGTGGAAACATCTATTGATGTATTTCATTCTGAAAATGTTCTAGAAGCATACATTTTGTTCATCGTTAAAACTTATCTTAAATACGAAATTTGTATGTGCTATTATTATCAAGGTCTTCACTTCAATATGTTTCAGTAAAATATCATGTATGTTATAAAACTGTTGTTGTTTTCCTTTTAACATTGCTCAAAATTGATATATCTCATCTTCGCGGCCACTGAATCATTGAAACATTTTGGATTTGTTTCCACAGTTTCACTACGTTCCTCACATTGATGAATGTGATTAACATATAGTGGTCATGTATATAGCATTTTTATCTTATACGGGAAACAAAAGTACACTAGTTCATTGCATTGCGCGTGAAAGAACATCTTGTTTCCTATGCAAATGGGAACTCTAAAGATAATGGTAATTGCTTGCCTGGCAAACCTCGTACAGGTAGTGCTTCATTGTGTCTAAATGCCTCAGATGTATGCAGAACGACCACATTGTCTTTATTGCTGTGCGTGTTATCTACATTGAAATTACCTAAGAGGAAACAGTAATGTGCTTGTTTCAACACTCTTACTTGGCACCTGTTGTTAATTTAGACATTGTTCGTCGAGCCGTCCACGGAGCCACTATGCTCCTTTTGAATATCTCCTAATCCGGGAGAAGGGAAGTGAGCCAAATTTACATGCTTAGTCGAGTGCGTCCATTTTGAGAATAGTTTCTCTCAGAATTGAGAGAGCTCACGGGAGGCAAGAGGCGTGCTTGTCGACTCTTTCTCCCGCGTTTCTAAGATAGCGACTGCCATCTTTGTTCAGCTGTGTGTAAATCCCCCTGGGAACCGGAGCAAGAAACTAGAGGGAAGACAAACATAATTCCGGGAACGGGCGTCTTACCACGGCAGCATTTCGAGAGGTTCTTTACACCGGGGAGGATGCCGGAGGCAAAGCATGCTGTGGAACGACTGCGGTGATGCTGCCTCAAGGGAAGAAGGTGGCTGATGTTGAGGGAGGGGGTTGCAGACGAAACGTGGAACACGGCATCTAGGTGGTGGACCCGACACAGTAGCAACGGTTGCTCAGGGAAGCTTGCTCTTCAGACACTAAATAAAAGGAACGCGTCTGCAAAACACGCCGAAAGATGATGGAGACCCGTAAGTTCAACAAAATGGCGTGTATAACGGGGTACGGGGTGGATGGTCAGTGAGGGCGGGGACAACGAAAGCTGGTGGTGAGATGCTGCCTCGTCGGAGCGGTTCACCCGCAGAGGAGCGGACACGGCTCGACGCGGGGCGTGGGAAGACAGATAGCGTTCTGCTGTCAGCGGAGGATCTGTGGTTGTTTGTTTTTGTCCCCTGTCATGGCCTCCTTGACTGATTACTGGCAAAAGCTTTTGGTAATCGATACATGGAGGGGTCGCAAAAGCCCTAAAGCTGCAGAGTCCACGCTCTCGAAGAAAAGTTCGATGGAACAGTATGCAAAAGAAAATGTGGTGAAATAAATGCGAAGAAGATACATTCATACTGCAGATTTTTAGCCCCTAAGGCGCACAAAAATTTTATATTGTTTTTATGATCGATTGGACTTATGTAAAACGAGATATTCGGTAAAGAATGATGGGAAATTTAAAAAAATCAGAATCAATATTTTATTTTACTGTGGTATGGCACTGTTATAAATATTTTTCCGTAAGTAATAACACCACATTGGATATTATAGCTAAGTAAATCTTTCGTTTTATTTACGTGAGCGCGTCACGTCACTGCAAACCGAATAAACGTATCTATTTCAACCAGCTCTACATCCTAAAGACATTAAAATTTGCTCAGCGTTCTGGGAGACATGAACGTAAACGCGTGTACATCCGATCCGGAAGGGAATTCCCGTTGAAAAATCGTCGCGTGGTTTAGGAGGACAATGCGCGGAGGCAGCGCGGCCGCTGGCGAGAGAGCGAATTACCATGGCGCGCATCGTTTGTCACCGGCGCGGCGGCAGGCAGGCGCGGAGGCGATGCGGGCGGTGGACACTCGCGACGTGTACGAAGCTTGTGATGGCAGGGGAGAGGGTGGAGAAGGTTCAGAATGTGACTTTTCTTCTCCTGTTGGATGGGAGCAGAGTTCTCATTCTTCACATTTAGACCTAAATCGTGTGAATCCACGTTCCCATTGTATGAAACTAAATCAGAAATATAACTGATCTTCTATCTTAAATAATACGGGTAATAAAGCGGTGCGAACACGGTGCTACTTCCCCGTACATCCAGTCATATGTTGAATACATTGTTCAAGTATTCATTTCTAAGTCACTGTGATCGTGAATGTACGAGTATTTACTAATTACATTTTAAAAATTGCTGAAGATAAAATTTCCCTTCAAGTAAACTCATATATTTCTACCACATTAATGAATTTTCTGAGAAAGGTCTCCTGTTTCCTCCTTTCGTGAGATACATTTCCTACTATGTTCACCCTCCACAACAAGTGACCTTTGTGATGCCCTTTGCGTCATTAAGAAATGTGCTAATTCGTCTATAGTTATATCTTTTATTCTAAAGGGTCACTTTTCGTGACCATCTTGTAATTTCCCAGTCGTTCTTAATTAATTACCACAAATAAGTCATCATTACAAATATTATTTTCTGGAAATTAGTTTTTTACATTAATTGTACATGTCATTACGTAATATTATTTGTTTAATAAGATAAAAAAGTTAAATTCTAACTGTTGTTCACTTCCGAGCGTCCTCCCGCGTGTCTCTCATGCGGCTACCTAGCTTTGGAAGAGAGAACAGTATAAACTATAGCAAAAAAACGCAGTGAGCGGAACGTAAGGAAAAATGTATGGAACGTAAACAATACTTTTTGCCCTAAATTTTGACTATTCAACACCGTTGCGATTTTGTGCATATACCACATTTACAAGTGAACTTGATCCTAGTCATCAAAGTAAAACTGCAACTCCTGAAGTACCGGTAAATAGCCAAAATCAATGCAATGATTTTGAACTAAGGTGCAATGTTTTGAACAAAGGTAAGTGTTTTTTCTCAAGAATTGTACAGGAGGTTTAAAGTTAATAGGAACAAAAAGTTCATAACCAGTTTGATACATTGAAACTCGCTTAATAATTTTCCGTCTGTTACAATGTGTAAAGATTATTCACTGGGTTTCAGTTAGTCCAGTTTTAAACACACATCGGGTATTCTTTACTGAAAACTTTTTATTAAGTCCTTTAGAATCCCCACATTCTCACATATCCCCACTTTCCCTCTCCCTTGAGCATGTCGTCTTGTCACATCACCTCTCACGCTGTTCACCACCAGCAGTATCTTCACCCCCCGTCACCCCTCCCCAGTCGCAGTTCACCTTGATGAAAAATGGATCGCGACGAAGCGCCTGTGGTGGTCGAGAGGGACGTAGGGCGTGAGGATGATGGATGGAGTCGTAGTCTGATGAGCTCTACATGCTGCTCGTCGTCGTCGTTGTCATTGTCGCGTGGCCGTCGAGACATCTCTGCCCGCCTCCATCACCTTCTCTTTACTCTTGAGGCTCTTAGACGGTACTTAGCTTCGTTCGATAGACCTTCCGTCTTAAACGCGACGGTTTGATCCTCTCTTTCGTGTTTTAAATAGACCATGTACCACCTTTACGTTTTATACTTACACTAAAAATAACGTACTGTAATGATATATGTTTTTAATTGGAATACTGAAATGATAGTTAAGGTTGACTTGATTTTTATTCATACCTTATCATATGTTAAAGTGTTTATAAGAAGTTTTGTTGATTTTATTCAAATATAGCATCAAGAAAACTTTTTGATTTATAATCACAACATATTTATGTAGGAAAAATCAAAAGGCTACTGTGTGTAAATCTTCATAAAAAGTGTACAAAACTTAAGCAAAGTACAAGAGTTCGAGGCAATCCACTGACTGATATTTTTGTTGTAGGGCAGAGTGTAAAAGAGAAACGATCCAATATTACGTATGCAAAAACCATTACTAATGTGTATTTTACCTAGACTTTTTTAAACATTTCTGTTACACCAATTAATGTGAAATATGCTAATATAAAAATTACATTTATAAATAATTTTGTTGTGATTTCAGTACAAAGTTTATGAAAATTTTTGGATTTAGAAGGCACAACAAGCAATCAATATTTATTTATTTTATTTATGCCTTTTGGTGAGGTTCAAGCCATGACGTCTGCTCTTCCACTTAACCGCTGAACTTGGGTAAGGGGATTTGGATGGACAGATGTTGGGTTGCCGGGGAACTTACGGTACCGTCTGTAGTAAGTGAGGGAAACCCAACCTGAAAACCTCACCTGATTCGGCCGAGCAGGGTTTGAAACCACGCTCTACAGCTGAGCAGGATCGTAGAATCGAAGACGTTACCACTAGACCACAGCTGTAGGCTGGCAACTATTTTGGCTAGCAAAAATTAAAACATGATGTAATATGTGTATTTTTTACTTAAACCATTAACACCCAGGAGTTACTTTGGGGGTGTCAGAACACGGTTGCTATAAATAGGAGGATACAACGTAACTATTTTAATCCTTTTTGAACTTATACTGCTCATTTTATTGAGACACACAAATAATTTATGTACGTACTTTTTTGTCTCTGTGTATTTAACCAAAAACACTTCCAAATAAATTAATTTCTTATTTAAAATGTTGATTTGTTTTTTAGTTGATTGATGAAATATTTATATAGTACTTTTTTCTGAAATAATTACACTGAAACAAGAGTGCAAGATAAACGTCGTGATTCCATAGATAATTTTTGTCACTGTTGTAACATGAAATATGTAATTTCTGGATTGTTTTTGGATTACTTAAAATTTATTGGTGAAGAATAATTTTGTAATCAGATAAATTGAAATAAAATAGTAAATTATTTTCTTTTAGTTTTGTACTTGAGATAAATATTAAATGTACGTACATACAATAAAATAGATGAAGGTTACACTGAACAATTAGTATTACGTCATCAATTACTTAGTAATAAGAAATTTGAACTGCTTTGTATTAAAACTTTGAAGATCATTAGTATTCTTTTGTATGAATGAAAATAAAATGTTAATTATTTCAAGACAAATGCGCATGAATTCATATTTAACTATCTACTATTTAAATATGTAATTATGCGAAAGCACATGGTGTCAAAACATAGTAAATGGAGCTACACTTTGTGTGATGTTCTTTCCATATATTGAACTCATACTTTTTAATAATGCAAGTATTCCTTCCAAAATAAATTACTAATAACGCTTCATTTTACATGATGTCGCATGCATATAGAATTATCTTTTCTCTTTCGTTTTTAAATTTCAGCGCACGCCAATATTAAATATTCAATGCTGGTGGAGCGTTCACATCTATCGAATACTTATCTCATTCCATTTTCAATATGACCTACATATTGTATGGGATTTGATAAATGATAAATCGTGTTTTCCATTGTTTTTGATAATTGTTTCAAACACTATCTCTGCTGTTTTGTTTATATATTATTAGCGCATCCTTTCGTTATTTTAATATGTGAGCAAAATTTACATAACAACGAGTTCATGTTTTTGATTCTCATTTGAGATGCCCTTAGTATACAAGAAACCACTATCAATTTAGATTACCCCTCCCCATTGCGTGTTATCACGCTCTACAAATGTGCATATTCATCAATAAATCGCCCCTACGCCGTTATTTCAGATGCTCTTATCGAACCCGACTTTGACATGTGCAAAAACATTACTCAATTCGGCAGCAGAGCTGTCGCGTTCACACTCGGACGCGTCGCCGACGGAAGCGGTGGGTGTATGTGTGGTTGGGGAGGTCGAGGTGGAGGGGGGTTTGTAGTAGTCACCGCAGTTCTCGTCTCGTCTCACCGCGAATGGGATCCCAATGACCCGACGGGCGACGCGACGCGGTCTGCGGACGACCATCGTTTGCTCATCAAGGTCTCGCGACACGTGTCGCTTCACTCCCTTCCGCATCAGCCACGTCGTCGTCGTCGTTCCCCCTTCCTCCATCCCTCACACTCCGTCCCACCTGCGCCCGCCACCCTCCTCACTCCCTCGTCTACCCTCCCTCCCGTCCTACCCCTTGTCTTAATATTAGATCATTACCCCGTGGAGGTAATTTGACTGGCGGGGTCGGAGGGGACGAGGGCGTCGACGCTCGCCGGTTCGTGTCTCGACGAGGAAATGTCTTCATCGCGCCTCTCCTAATTCGGTTCCGAGGACCGCTCCGAGATGTTTATGCTCCTCCTTTGAGAGGAAGTTTCGGCAGGAAATTTGCGGAGGCGCCAGCCCACCCGCCTGCCTGCCACCTGAAGCCCGTTTTCCCCGTGCTGCGCTACGAGTAGTCTGCGCGCGCTACGAGGAAGAAAAAAAGCGTGCTCGCCTTTCGAGGTTGAAAAATAGGGACAGGCTGCCACGGAAAATTAAATTGGTTTTTAACGATCTTCATTAGGACTCTCTCAGTATTTTCCTGTCGAAGGGTATTTGCGAGAAATTTAAGGCATCATTTATTTGTTAACGATAATGATTACCGCGGCGTGGACGTGACAAATGCGTTGCCAAAGATTTAAATATTAATTTCGAAGTGATAATTAAGATTCATAACGTTCCACCACTGTAATCGGTGTTTTAAATTTAACCTAATATGAAAGATCTAAGATGAAAACAGAAATATTCATGTTATTAGTTTTGTGTTTTATGTCATATCACCCATAAAATATAGATTTATCCGTGATATCTTTGTAAGAATTTGTTTGTTTGAAGCGATTTTTATTATTATGAACATTAATATTCATAACTACTATTTAGATTAAACCGTCATTAATTAGTGCAGTAAATGTCTAAAATATCATACGTGTTATGGCTTTACTTTAAATCATTGCTATTGCTAAAGCTTGTATTAACAGAAGGAATTCAGATAATTTATGAACTAAAACGACATTTGATTTATTTACTCTCACAATTACTTTGATATTTATTTTTATTTGAATCAAATATACTTGATAAAAACTAAAATTGCATATTCAGCTGATAAAAAACAAATGAAATACAAACAATATATATATTAGTGAAGTGTAATTATTTAATTATAATTGACTCACCATATAATAGAAGAATTTTTCAAAAATACTCGAGTCTTAGGTGTGAATGTGATTTTAAATAGTTCTGACTATTAATGTATTTATGAGTGTTTATTGAAATGAACGACACGATGCATTTAAGAATGTTTATTGAAGTCATCCCAGGTGGCTCGCAAAAATATAAAAAGAAAGAGAAATATTGTTTTCCTTACTATTAACGTCAAAGTCGGATGGTTCTTTTCGTGATTCCTTGTAGTATTCCTTTATATTCACTGTTATATATGGAGGCGAACATATTATCATTGTTAATTACGCTTTAACAGTTTCGACCCAAATTCATGTTTCCATTATTGTCCATTTGTATTGTCTTCTGAAAATTATTTTAACTGAGTCTAAAATCACAAAACTATATATTCTCAGAGATATGATTCGTAAAATTGAGGAGTCATACTTATTTTACCATTTTTAATTAGCCGCATGTTACGTCTTGTCGAAGATTATTTGCACATTTTAATTTACATACACCGAGTTGCGCTGCTACTCGATCCCGCACCTTGATATTCCCAGTATAATTTCGAATATTGCGCGAAGACTTCTATGGGGAGACTGTCGACGAATTCTCATTAATACTAACTTCCCACAACATTTTGTACTCCGCAAATATCATTCTTGTGCTTGGGAGCCAAGCAAACGTGAAATTAGTAAATTCCAAACTCTCTTCCACACCGCGGAAAACGCAACGCATATCGTATGCACATTTATTTGGAAGTATATGTTTACACGGCCACAGTACAATTCGGTGACCGGGCTCTATTTATACGCAATAACATTTCCCCCGCGCCAACACCGAACCAACACAAACAATCAGCAGCAGCCAAAAGCATTTCTCGACCTACAGCTTCGTTTCGAGAGCAGTACAGCCCCCGCTACGCATTTCGGACCGAGTAGCAGCATGGCTGTCGGCGGCTAAACAGCGGCTCAACTTCAGCCCATGGTACCACATTATCTGTTAACGCCCCGCATCTCGTATACCAGAGAATATACTTCCACCGAAACCGCCCACCATTTCTGCGAGTTCACTTCCCACTGTCACCATTCCCACCGCGCCACCGAATTCACAACTTGTTCGACCCAGCTGAATGCTCTGTCGTGTCCGACGCTCAACAGTCATTCTCTGTGTACTTTTATAGCGTATGATTAGCGTGTCGTGTTGGCGAGGGGAATCCCCCGTTCACGAGTAATATGGTGGACATGCGAACTGGTGCGTGTGAGTGAAAGAGAGAGAGAGAGAGAGATGGGAGACCTCGGAGGAGAACAAATCTGAGACAAGGAAGGGTCGGGTGTCCTTGTAAAGTGTGTTTAACAACTATTTGTCTATCTCTACGCCAGAACCGACCGCGGTTTCGCGGTCCGCGCTCGTGTTATGCTAATGCCCTGCGGAGCAGCGTTTGGGTCGACGTGGTGCGTTTCGGTCGCTGGACGAGGACCGACCAGCGATTGGCATTGGACGCATGGATGAGTGCGTCAATTGCAAAACACGAATTTCGATTCTTTGACTCCCTCGGGTGAAATGTTTTTATCGACGATGGGGTTTTTGACGCGTGGGAAATTTTGATTGAGAGACTCAATTTTATTTCTTTGCGTTTGGTATGTTTTGCATCCTGGATTTTTGCGTTGGATTTGTTATAGAAGGTTGTTAGTTTTAATTGAGAGATTATGAACCAAGTGTCCTTGTTAAAAAATTTAAAGTTCAGAAGGATAGCACTTCGTTGCAAATGTAGATATAAATAACAATACGTTCTGATATAGTTTAGCTTTCCCAAAGCACACTAAAGAAAAGTCATCCCATGTGATAATTATTATCGTACAATATTTCATGTTAATGCATCTTTTAAAATTATTAATGTAAACAAAACACTTTAGCAAAACATACAATAACAGATAATAAAACACTACATTACTATTTTTTATCAATATCAATTTATTAAAATTTATCAATTGTCGTTTCTTTAATATGCTGTTAAAAACAAACATGTCGCTTAAATTAAAAGTTCATTAACATGTTTAGATCTTATATTATTTACGATTGGATGTTAAAAATTTTACCGATATTCTTATTTATATGTCTAATCACACATGCGAAACGATAAATATATCCCAAAGAAATATTTTATGGGTCTTTTATATCGATTGAACAATTTATATGAACTTCAACTCGTAAAGTCAGCTTTTGCTATCTATATTTAAGTCTATTTCCAATGTTAAACAGTCTTCAACATTCGCGTAAAAGAGAACCCTACTTCTGAACAGTCATCAATTGTCCATTGTACGACTTCAGTCTGTTTCATGTGTTCGGTATGTCAATTACCATCGCTGGCGTTGGGTCCAGTGGCTTCATGAGAGAGGGGACATGGGAAGAGAAGACCATAATTTTGACGAGACGCTGCCCGCCGCCGCTACCACCACCGCAAAAATAGTGGCAGGCAGGCAGGCTGGCTGGCAGGGAGGGAGGCGGGCGTGCCTCCGTTCCCTGGTGGATCCGAGGAGGCGTGCTATAAACGCAAGTTATTACGCACCCGTTAGTGCAGGGCTGTGTATCGCGTTGGGATAAACCCCACAATGTATCAAGCGCTGCAATAAAAATTTCCAATCCACGTTTTTCGATGGGTTGGGAGAACGAGATGATTCAGAATAACAAAAACAAGAGAGGGGAGCGAAAGTTAGACCCAGTTTTGCAATAACCATGATGGTTTTATGTTGGATTTTCGCGGCAAGGGAGATGAGATAATTCTACGCTTGCGATTGTACACTCCGCGGCTCGAGCGTTTAGTTTTGATATTTCACCATTCGTCTTTGTCATTACAGGCATTAACCATTTGGACATAGTGACATTTTAAATCTCAGTCATCCGTCATGACTTTATAGGTGGAAAGTTTTATGTGCGTTCACATTGACACAAATTTGTTGACGGTAATATGTTTATGAAACACACGGATGTGTTCACAGATTAGTGTGATATCGTGTGTAAGCGTATGTGTGTAGGATGATGACTGTTGAGAGCCATTGTAATGAGCCGAGTTTTGAAGTAGTAACACCAAGTTTTGATGGGTGGTTTCTCATTTCCAGTTAGCGAGGTGATGTTTTGCTTATTCCTTTACGAGGGTTAGCCCCCGATCCTCGATCGCAGCAGAATCCCTTGTTGTGACTGCTAAAACTCGAGTAGGCAAATTCCTTTCTGGGACACCTGGTTGTAACATTTGGTGTCGTATAATAGCGGGATATAGCAAGACTGTACGACCGAGCTTAACAGCCTGCCATTATCAAGTGTTAGCTCACGGCTTAATAGCGATGTTGGAAGTTAATCCAACACTCGGTACGGGATTTGGAGGCCCTATATCTGTTCACACGTCGCAACATGTAAACCTTCGTTCACGCAATGCTGTCTAAAACCTTCATATGCTTTCTTACCCCTTTGGGCAAACGGTTTCTTCAGAATGATTGGGCGTGCTCCCTAAATCTAAGTGTTACTGTCATGAGCGACGTGTCAACGATGGCTTATGAAGTTAACGCAACTGAAGGGAGATGTGAGGTCTTCACCAGATATCCAAACAACTGCAAGTTTACTCTGATGTAATTTCTCAGACAGTGAAGACTGCGTTTAATAGATCTTTTACCCCCCTAATAGAGAATAATTCCATCCTGGAAAATAATTTTAATATTATGAACTTTTGTTAGTGCTTTAAAAGTTTTTATTTACATTTTTAATTAACATTTGGCTCAGCAACTGATGCCATTAACTATTTACTACATTTTACTCACCAATTCATTTCACAAGAAAATCCAGTTTTCCATAATAACTCTCAAGTTTTATGGAATAACAAAATATTATAAACAAATTTTGTAGATTTAATTTTGAAATTATTGTTTAGTAATTTCATGTATACTGAGTAAATATTACAATTTGTTGCCATAAACCTATCTTGTAAAATTTAGTCAAAATAATAAATAAAGTGGTGTTAAACCTAACAATAGTTATTATTTAGATTCAAAACATTAATTTTATGGTTTAAGAAGCTCTTTTAATGTATTTGTGGATTATTTTAAACAAAATATTATAGACCTTTGTTTATGAACTATGTAAAAAATTTCTGAATATTTCTCAAGCTTCTTTCTTCGTCACTTTTAACAGATATGTTTAAATAACTTCCAAAATATATTTTCGATGTCAAAATATCTATCATAATCGTCAACATTTTTAATAGTCCGAAGTTCAACAATTTCAATGAAATTTTTATTCAGTGTGACGTAATAGATCTGTGCCATCCGGGAAATTCACCTTTTTATTGAACTAAAAGGAAGTTAATGTCGTATCCTTTGGAAATATTGCTTGGATTTTCAGAAGGAATGAAAAAATTAAAAAAACACCATGACCACAAATTATAAACTTAATGTTAAAAATCTCTTACATTTAATTGACTTTCCATAATCTTCAGACACAGAGAAGTCGTAAAAGAAACCCTCCAGAAAGTAATTGCTTAGAAAATTGATGGCAAGCTGTTTCGTCTTTGGAGAGCATGTCCTAAAACAGTAGCATGCCACTCATGTAGCAGAGCTTCTTATAGTGTCTTCTTCTCGGATGCCAACGGGCGAGAGGCAGCTCGCAGCGAGGACTTGTTGAGACCCGCTCCTGCTTACTCGCTCGCTCGCTCCGCCTGCTCTACGACAAGCGGAAGGAAGCTTGGACACAGTGAGAAGCAGCGCCTCTCGTCGTTCGGCCGCCGCTGCCACCAGAGAAACCTCCACGACCACAGTCGCGGCGACAGCCTTCCACAGAAGGAAGCGCGCCCGAGTGATGTTTTTTTTAAACCATCGCTCCGTCGCTGTTGCACCCCTTTTCCCGTCAAGCAGAAGTCGCCACTGTTCGCTCGCTCGTTCCCGCTCGTTCCGCGTAAAACGCAATAAAAGAATGCCCCGACCGACCGCGGTCTGCGTCTCCACCCCCACCTCGCCTCTGGCCAGCTGACCATTACCATATGGCGCATCCGAAATCGCTTGGCCCCGTCCCGTAAGTCACAATGAATTAGTGTCTGCCCGGCGCACACGGAGGAGTAACGAGTCCGGAGTAATAAGCCAAAATAGAACGAATAAGCGATAAATCGTGGAATCTCTGAGACCGCATAGTTGCCTTGCTTTTATCTCGTAAATAGCAAACCCTCACTCCAGATACATCCTTGTCTCCCCAAGCAATTTTATTTAAAACGTAATAAAATGTGTGCTTACTTTAGACTATTTTTTGGTGGGGATCTACTGATTGAAACCGTCAACCATGAATGTTTGTGACAGTAGTTGATTCAGAATATTCATATAGCTCCTGTTGCTAAACACGTGCAGTTGAAAGCTGTATTAATTAAAGCTCATAAAAACAGTTATATTCCATTCGCTAAATTTAATTTTCTCGTATGAGTGTAGGAATTATTCTCATTTAAGTAAAACATTTTCTGTGTCTAAATGAACATTCGGACTAAATATTTATTAAGCGATATAAATCGTACTGGATTTATGAAAAATAGGAGGAAAAGTGTATTTTTACCCGTCGATATTTTAAAAAAATTTAATTATTAATTCATGGTTTATCAGTATTCCCCAGCTAAATAATGTATTCTGTTAGTATTAGCATACGTTGTTTATTAATTACGTAATTTACGTGCAGGATTCTGGGTGACGGCGGAAGTAGTACACCGGTGAATGCGATGCGGTACGCTGCAAAAGCCGTCAACAGTAGACTCTGTACGATAAAATGCTATTTTATTCTAGCTTCAACGCTCCTTACATCCATGCCATATCATGCCATGTCATACGAGGAAAATTATATGAGTCTGAGCTGTCATCAAAGACCGGCATTGTTTAGAGAGTAAACATCTAGATGGAGACATAAGCGTATTTAGTGAAACATTTTTCATATATTTGCTATTGCGACGCTTAAAAAAGTTTATCATTTGATTAAATAAATATAAAACATGTAATTAGGAAGCACGCGTTTGCATCCAAAAAATTAATGATTATCAATGTACACACCGGGATGACAATACTTGAATAAAAGTCACTTTGTTAGCTCTGTACACAGATTACTTGGTTCTGTTGTAAGTTATTTGCCTGACAATCACCTGTTTCAAGATAATACAATGTTTGTTAAATGTTATTATATTTGAAACGTCACTTCCAATTAGAAATAGAGTTCTCTTTAAATTGCATCGCAAGAGATTGAAATTCAACTACAAAGATGTAGGAATTTACTGAAAATAGGACGTTTGGTATTTCCTTTTATTTTTACCCCATTTTTGTAAGTAATATTGAAGAATGGAAGTCATTGTAATCACTATTTGTGCAATAATCATAAAATGTTTAAATATTTGAGTGTTTATAAGTGAAGTTGAAGAGAAACAAAATAAATTCTGAAAGCACTCATGAAATGAAAATTTATTACATACTTATGAACTTGTCTGTCCGGGACAAACCGCGTCTTAGTAGATACAACTACCAACGTTTCGACCATCATGATGTAGCCTTCTTCAGGGCAATGTCAGACTCGTACAGACCTAAGTCACTGTTGTACTCTGCCGAAGCCTACGTTTTTATTACATTCTTGTTTTCCTCGTAAACACAGGTGAAAGATAAATTTCTCTACAAAACTAATCCATAGAAGATGTAGATGGTGTATATGGAGTTATGGTAGCACATACCGTGGAAAAAATTAATGTAGTAAGAAAATGTACAATTGCTTACTTTGAAAGCTGTGTGTTCTTATTTCTCATGAATTACAAATACGAAATATTACAAGATAAAATTATAAAAAAATAGTTTCTTTTTTAAGGACGTTTTTACGAGGTTACTCTGCATTTCTACAAACTCTTAGCAAACTTCGTTGAGTAAGTATCTTCATAAATCTAAGTCAATCATTTGATTGTCTTAGTAATGACATAATTCATCCCCATTTTCGCGAATGCATGTTACCTTCTCTATATCACAAGTCATCAATTCCATTCCATCATCATACATCCATACGTCGTGGAAATGTCTGCTCACCCGTTACCTCCCGTGTACCTCAAGTATCTTGTGTAGTCGCTCTGTCGTTTCCGCCTCTGCCTCAGTCACCACTGCAATCCTCGACACTATCGTCAGCCAGCCGCCTGAAGCGTCGTCCAACACCTCCGTCCGTTGTGCACCATGGACGAGGGGAGTGGGACTCGGCCATAAACACGTCCGCACGAACGCTCGCCGCACCCATTAACGACGCCACCGGCTACGTTCGCATAATTCCTTTCGTCGCGACGCAACGGGGTCGCACCTCTTGCGCGTCTTCTTCTTATACCCCTTCCTCTTCTCCACCCACGACTTTGGCACACCTGCAGAGAGGAAGTATTGCAGTACCTTGGCGATGATGATGGCGACGGGGGCGGCGACGCGATCACTCGGTCTTCTCCCTTCCCGCACATCGTCCACCACCGCAGACAACGCTGCTGACCCATCGCCTGGTTCCACTGCTGCGGAATCGACGATGGAGGACGAAAGCGAGGACAGGAAGGGGGAGGACTCCGTGGCTCCGACCTTCTCCTTCCCTTTCGCCATCGCGTCTCCTTCCCATCCCCGCGACCGGTGTCCGCCACGATTCTCTTGGCCCACATAACTTCGCATTATCACCGACGCCCCCACCGCCCGAGAGAGTGAGCCACCTTGGTAGACCTGTACGTATGTCCCCTTCCCCCCTGACAGTCACTGCCTCGTTCGCCCTTTCCTCCTACCGCTGCTGCAGAGACTGAAACGCCGCCAAGGAAGTGTCGTCCCTCCACCTCCCCCACCTTGCCTTGCACACGGAGAGGATTCGTCCTGTCGGATACTCTTCCAACTACCACCACCCCTCCTCCACCATCTTCTCCTCCATTGTACCGCATCGCTCGTCTAGACGTTACGGAGGCAATATGCCGTGCAGTTCTGCTGCCGCCTTATCGCGTTACGTCCCGCGTCGGAGTATTACATCGTAATGTAATGTTAGACACTCTAACTCTTGGGCATTGTGCTGGATAAGATAATATACAGTTAGATCCGATATTTTACGGCGCGGAGATGTATTTTGTGACACGCTGTTTCTTTCGACACCTTCTTTAGTTAGAGCTGCTCAAATTCTTTTTTGTTCAGTTACTTCCAAAAAATAGTACAAAAGACATTTTATGTGAGTGTATTTTGAAAATGAGAGATAATGTCAATACTTGTTTGTGAATAAATTTTGGAATCTGCGAAGCTTTTTGTTTGTTATTGAGGAACTATGTATCGGAAAGCGCTGGAAATTTAAGTTACAGATGTCATATTAACCATTCATTTTTACTATAAAGAAATTACGTGCTAATGTAAAAGGAAGATAAATTCTATTTAGAATTGTTTGTTTTCCAGACTCAATTAGCGGACTTAGACATCAAAAAATTCCTTGATAATCCCCCCAGGGGACTTACATCTAGTAAATATGTGTTTGGCAAACACGGGTCCCCGAGCTGAGTCTGGCATTACATCCACTTACTTGTGCTGGGCTCCTTCCTTTCTCTTTTCTGACCTTCCTTGGTCATCTCTTGTTCTTTTCGATCCCGACGCTAGTAGGGCTAGGGTATCTTTCATTTCCCTCTTTCTTCTTTTCTCTCTTTTTTTAATGATATATGTAATGTTTTGAGATATGTTGATATTTAAGTTTTGAGTTTGTTTTATCTTGTCGGGGAAGATCTCTGATTGCTTCGCAAGCCTCAACATGTAGGCTTGCTTCGCAGTAAGATTTCCTCCTCTCCAAAATAAAATACTTATAGGTTCAATTTGACCAAGATTTATTCTATCGTCGTAATGTAGAACAATGAACGACACCAGACGGCGGAACCAGGCGTAGAAAGTTCAGTGCGAAATTGTTCGTGTAACTCACTACTGATTTCTGGCGAGTCGGTGGTCGGAGAAGTCGTGTTGATTCTTGGGATGGTAGAATAGGTTTCAGTTCGTCGATAATCCAGGTTCTTGCACATAGGATTTCGACGTGACCTCGAGGAAAATCGTCAGCGTAATAATAACCTGGAGTTATTTCGTGAAGCTGGGCTTGGTGTTGAGGTAATCGGGCGTCGATGTGACCTCGACCAATGCGAAGATTCAAGTAATCTGCGATTCCTGTCTGAGGTAATCGGGCGGCGATGTGACGATCTGTTCGCGGCCGATGCGTAGACTGAAGTAATCAAAGTTCGTTGCTACGGGTAGGGGCGTAACACTATATCGAGGTTCGTTTATTGAGAGATAAACGAAGGTTTTTTTGGTTGCACGCGGCACGCATTATAAATAATGTTAGGATTCTTTGGCGTTGTACGTTGACTCTCTTATACAAAGAGTGATGTCATCATGGAAACCAGTTAACAACATGGCGCATCGTCGTAGTTTTCAGCTCATGGGGAGATTCATCGATACTTATTAGGTATGTATAATGAATATGTAGAAATGCTCCTACATATATGCGGGAAGTTTCAGTAATATGTAGGAATGTGTCCCTACAAGTTCTAATTGAGGAGGGTTTTTAGTTGGTTGAGTCATTCGGCGAATCCCACTATTATTATATAATTATCCATTACTTATAATATATTTATGAAATAAAAGAGTCTGCTAAAATGGTAAAAAATATATGGATAAATAGATTGTAGTGTATTAAATTGATTGTCCAGCATTGACTCCAGTTGTATTGATTTTCGTATTATCTCATTTACTGTATATCATTTTATATATATTTACGCAAATCACAGTAGATTCTTAAATGAATAATAAGTGATTCTTTAATTTATCACGTAGAACTTTTTAGAAGTTCTCCCACTATGCTATAAGATATTTTCAAAACGATACCAAGAAAATAATTGAAATTTAATATTATTGTAATACCTTTAACTTTGGTGTATTCCTTCTACCATACAAAATAGATGCATTCAGTTAGTACCAGTTCTTTCTTCTTGACTTCGTAGGAGAGTATTTACGTAGGCGACAAGTTTGACATCCACATATTTATAGAAGATGTCTGAGAGCTAAACCGAGACTTCTCATAGTCTGGATCACGTTTGCACGGAAATTTCTTACACGCAGAACTCGAGAATCCCGTGCAGTTTCCGTGCTTGCGTAGTAATGTCCTAAACTCCAGAGCACCCTGCGGCAGCGCATACGCAACAGCAGCTCCCGCGCGTGTTGTTTCGCATCCCACGCTCCAAGACTCGGTCCCTTACCATCCCTCTGCTTTCCCTTGTCCCTACCCTCCTGATACCCGAGAACGTACTTCACCCCCCTGCGAGTCGCTTCGAAACCGTCATGGCCACTCGGCGCCCGGCCTGTTCCCCGACGCATCCACAAGGGGTGAGGGCATGATGGGAAATACTGCCGGGCAGCGCGGTTGACGCGGGCGGAGTCCTGAAATACGGTCTCCGCGTCGACACAGCCCTCCCAACGTCCCCGCGGGTTCATACCGCGGAAGAAAACCAGTCCGACACAGCACAGCGCACCGGCAGACGCTTCCGTGCGACATAAAATGAAAAGAAATAAGGTAAATGGGGCATAGGCTGCGAGCGGAGCGCGACCATACTCATCCCTGCACCGTTCTCTTAGAGACACCGCATTGCGATGACGCGTTGGAGAGGGAAGAAAGGGGAGTTATGGAAGGGCAGCTTCCACGACATGGAGCGCGAACTCGCACGCAAATGTTTAGAGCGCCGCGCTTTTAAAAATGGGTGGCGCACCTTGGGCTTGATATATAAAGGTTGCAAGTACTTCTGCCATTTTTCAGCGACGTTTTGTTTAATACGAGCTGCGGAAGATCTTCTTTCTAGAGAAATGCTTTGGAGAGAAAAAGAATTTCAGAAGCTGTTACTCCTAACTTTATTCTGTTTGTTCATTTAATTTTTAGAATGTTTTATTGCTTCGTAGAAATATATTTGTAGCTCATGAAAAATATTTTAAGAAACATTTCATAACTCATACGAACCTTTTAACTTAAGAGAAATTCTGGTTTTTGGAAATTTGGCATTAATATAAAGTTAAAGAAAATAACTGCGTAAACAGAGATCTTATTTGTGTATTTTGTGAATTTGAATCAACACGGACAACGCAAGCGTTCTGTTTCTAATTAGATTACAAATGATTTCACCTGCGGTATTGATATTCTTTTGTTCAAAGGAAAAAAAGTAAAATACCAACCAACAATGTTCATGATTAAAGTAGAATAATTAATTAATTTCGTGCAAAAAAACCATTTTGAGTACTTTTATAGTCAAAAATAAATAAGAAAGAAATGTATAAATATTTATTTAGGCAAATATTAGACCAGTTTTATATTTTGGACACTAGTTGTTCTAATTTATTTTTACGTGATAATTAATTATTAGTAAAAATATTTTGTGAACTAAATTTTGGAACAGAGAGATCACCAGGGGTCTGTTGAATGAGGAATGGGATTGCTTAAGTTAATGAGAGTAATTCGTAAACGTTTTTGTTTCGATTATGTTGTGATATACATGCCTTTACAAAGCGCCACGTGCCACGAACTGATAGGCCCGTTTACTCTCTTCAATAATAAATTCATTCATCCGCCATACTTCGGTTGAATGACAGGATACTGCAATTGTCTCCAAATTAATTGGTTAAAGAGTTTACTTCGTCCTCCCGAAACTCGTTTACTCCTATATTTCCTAAGAAATTAATGAAAACAATAATAATACTTAACAATACACCTACATTTTAAAACATTGAACATTCGTTTAAAAATTAAATATTTGCTGTAATTATACGATAAATTTTACGTATTGTTAAAGCTAATTTATTACAATAGCATTGTGTATATTTTTTAATTCTTGAAAATGTATTGAAAAGCCTGGCGATCCAATCTTGAAAAGAAACTCCTTGTGACGTAATGGAAAATACACTATTAGAAATGGAGAGGACGTAGCAATTCTTGTGATGAACGTAGTACCTCCGAATGATTCTGCCTCCGTTCAACGGTGAGCACTCGTTGAGGCACGTGGCGTCGAGTGGCGCTTCAGCTCGCGGTCGTTGTCCCCGCGCTGCGCGGGCGCCCACACTGCGCTGCCAGATGGGCGTAGGGCGCAGTAGGAGTGAAAGGGCACCCGCCACTGCACAGTTGGATAGCCGCCCGCGGTTCTCGCCACGCTGCTCCCTCCTCCCCCGTATGCATGTGCACCCACCCACACGCCAGCGCGCCCGCTAGTGCACCCTCCCCCCCCACCTCGCGTGCAGAATTACAAACTCGCCGCAAACCTTGTCGGGAACACACCCAGCGGTTGCGCGCCACGCCCGCGAATTCTGCCTTCGCCACTGAAACCGCCTCCACTGTTACCACTACTGCCAAAGTCTCCTCCACCGGTGACACCGTTGGCCACGTTGCCACAGTTGGAATCGTCACCAGTCGTCACCGACTCCATAACTACTAGAACATTTGTCACCACCACGTAAGAATTATCTGTTCGGAATGGAGGGATAACAAAATTATACAAAACTGTAACGGCGCGATGATCATACCTACCAAGCAATTTGCCAAAATGGACGAAGCCACAATAAACATAATTTCGTCCATTACACAAGATGATTCTACCATTATCACCGTATCACTAAATCTACCTCCACTAACGTCTACCTTTCTTTTCCATCGTCCTTATGTCGTCACCAACTATCATCCTTTTAGTTAGTGTTATCCATTAATGTTATCAGTGCAATTACAATTTCAAAACAATAGGATGATCAACTCAATGCCTGGGAGTATTCTTTGCTGGTTTAAATTCTACCAATTTTACTTTTCTACGTGTCTTTCATATTATTGACTATTGCGTTTGAATTGTTTCCTCTTTCTCCGTTTTTATTACCACAACCTGGCTGTATAACCGTCATCACCGACGAATGTTCCTCACTGAGCTCCAATAGAAAAAGTGCCGACCAGCGACCGACATATCGTCGTTGATGCCTGACCGCGGATTTGCGTTGACAGCGGGTTTGTTACGTTGGGTTCAAACTTATTGACATCAGGTCGGCCGCAGAACTCCGCCTCGCGAGCACATCAAAACACACGTGAATATTTCACAAGGAAATGCCTTACACCTGTCGAAAGGACTTAGTGTGACCGCGACAGGGCCTTCTCGTTTTGTTTCGGTGGGGAAGAACTTCAAATGAAAAATGTCACTAATTGTTCCCAATATTAACATTTTACAGCGAAATGCTTTGCCGCATGTGACATGCGAATGGAACACTAAAGCGAGATCACAGGAAGCGCCCATCCCCGAGGAAAACAGTGTATTTAGGCGTATCAATAATGGAATGCAGGATCTGAGGTTTGGTGCTGCCGCGGCCGCAAGAGAACCCGGTGCAACTGGTCAGTCATTTCGTTTTATGCCGCGTTGCAATGGCACATATTGGTTGCTGTCGGGGTCAGGAACGGGTGTGCGGTCGGGTTCAGCGGTAGCTCGCGGACGACATCCTGCGTGGTGCAATAGCGGTGACACAATCAGTGGCCTCTCTTTGTTCAAGAGAATAGGTTATGAAGAACTTAATATACTTTTTTTCTTAAATATCATACATCAAATTTCCCGTCAAAATGTCTTCGACGCATGTAATCACTTAAATGAATGAATGGCAGGTATATAATGGAATATGTAATTTCTTCCCTCATTATGGTAATATGCTTATTCGATTGCTTGGAGACAATAAGAGATATGATGACAATGTATGAGATAAATACCAAGCGTCTTTGAAGCACAACATAGCGTACATAAACCATTAATATGTTCTTATCATTATATATTTATCTGAGAATTACTGAGTATTAAACGAGAATACTTTAACCCGTCACTTTAGTTTTTTCTGTTTGAATTTTCTCTAAAATTGGAAGCAAGCATGACCTTTAAGAAAAAAATAATATTTCCCACCTAAAATTACAGAAAAACGCACCTACATAGTAAATTGTTATCTTTTTATCGGACTTACTTCCTCTGTAAAAAAATAAGAAATAGAGACTTAAGAGGTATCCTTTACATAAATATCCAAAATATCTTCCTTTTATTCTCTTCGAAACGAAGTTGATTAGATGAACGAACTTGGTAACCTTCATTATGCAATTGTAATATAGTTATTACTATACTTAGAAATAAATCATCTACAGTGAAATAAATAATACAGTGGGATTAATTGATTGATTAAACAAAACGATTACGGAATATGCTACTGTACTATTTATAAGATTGTTGTTGGGTTAAATCTAAGGAATCTTATGATGATCTTTTAAAATCAATATTATCTTAATATTGCGTGTTTAAATACTTATAAAAACGGTTTGATGTTAGTACACCAAACCAGCTACATATTTAAACTGTATATTTTCCTGTTCCTGATCTTATAATTTGAGTCATACGAAATTATCCAGAGATCCCATTTTATGGGCACTAAAATGGTAGTTATTTGTTTACTATAAAACTATTTCCAAACTTTTTGAAAAATCAAAATTAAATAGAAAGATGTGGAGTAGAACCCATTACCGTGTTTTGTTCTTAATAATAAAATAGGTTACTCTTACATGGGAATATGTCAAGTAATTTTTACGAATTATCTATGTTTTATTTATTTTCTCATCACGTCTGTATGCTTTTTATATTTAAACTTATTTATTTTAACTCAACATTATATGGGTTTCAAAATTATCCTTATCGCGGAGGCTTTTAAATAGTTTATTCTTTATTTTTCAAACTGAAGCAGCATAAGGTTTTCTTGTGACCTTTCATGCTTCATACGGTAGGTATTTAGGAGGATATATTTAGCAAATAATTGTAGCTTTTATGCGTAACGATAAAGAATTCGGTCTCCTCTTCGTATCTCCTTACCCATATTTAAGGACAGTGCAACCTAGTAGATGGATCTAACGACACAATCACTAACCGCTGGGTGTTTTCTTGGAGAGAATTTGGGGTGACTCGGTAACGGGTGCTTTTCAAAGGAGCAGACGGCAGACGGCATGCTATCGTAAAGGCGTATGGTGGCTCGGCGACCCTACGCTGGCAAGGATTGAGCCGCTGCAACACTGCAATACACCCAGAAAAAAACTCAAGAGGTCGTAGGAACGATTTTGCCCTCAGGTGTCGAGAAGAGATTGGATAATCGAGACATCGACGAGAGAAAAAAGATTAAGATTGGAAAAGTATGTAGAGAATAGTACAGTGTTTCTTTTATTTTAAACTAGAGCAAATCATGAAGAAGAATGCTTCGCTTAAAATATATGTTAAATGAGTTCCATTCTCATTGCTTAATACCTACTAGTACACTGTACTGACGTAAAACAATAAACTCATAATGCTGATATATAATAACAAAAAAAGTTTAGAAATTGCTAAATAACCGATAATTACGGTTATATAAAATATGCAAATGCTCATTGAAATGTACCCTAATGCTTGACGCAAATTTTTAAATTATGGGTAAATAAACTTTATTATGTAACACAATATAGTTCATATTACTAAGATTCACAAATGTGTATTTATGTGTTTTTGCAACCTTTTGCTCTTGAATTATTCATGAGTAATATTCGCAGAGTATTCTTATCAAATAAACGTTTTGTGATAATTACTTCATCTTTACAATTGGATCAAGGAAACAGAATTTTTGAGTGTTAATGTCATATAGAAATCTCTTAACTTCACCATCAGGTAACAGATTAATTATGTTGTGTTGAATAAAAATGATTCAAACTCGGGATCTTGAGCTTAACACGCTCACGCGCTTACCATCTGCGCCATCCATTTCGCCTCCCGGCCTACCATTAACATTCAACTTGCGAGACCCAAAGTCCTCTGAGGTGGTCTCATGAGGAGCGTAGTCTCTATGAGACCACCTCAGAGGTCTTTGGGTCTCGCAAGTTGAATGTTAATGGTAAACATTACCGAGAAGCGAACGGCATGGCGGTTGGTAAGCGCATGAGCGCGTTAAGCTCGAGGTCCCGAGTTCGAATTCCATCTCCCATTTTCATTCAACATAACATAAATAATTAATAATGTTGTCATGTTCCGATTGCATTATTCATAAAGAAATGGATTTATCTGCAATACGTAATTTCAGAGCCAGTTCTATACACCAATACCATCTTAACAAGTGCCTTTATGAAAGAAAACTTTGTTAAAATCCACAGAATTGGTGACTTTATTGTACTTAACACTAGAACTAGCACCTACGCACGACTCATAACTTTTATACTAGTCCTACTTCTTTACACCGCACAGCCAAAAAGAAAAAGAAATTAAATGTATCAAAACCCATGAATCGTCTTTTTGCGTACTTATACAATTAATTAGGAAAATTATGTAAAATGTAGTATCTCATCATTTACTGTCCGCTAACTAACAATAAATTCAAAGAAAGATGTCTTTTTTCGCTTTGTACTTTGTGTAACAGAGTCTTGTATTTATAGCAACATAAAGTATAATGATTTGATATATGTCTTATTTTATCCTTCTTTTTGAGAAAAAAAAATCTATGGAAAGCGTGGTGAAAATAAATATCCCAAACACGAACAAAAAAACAAAACAAGTACACTTGTGCAGTAAGAAATAACGTTGAAGCCCACTGTGCCATGCACTGAGTAGAGTGCATGGCAACGTAGATTTGAGGGAGGCGGTGACGGCGATGGTATTGCAGACAGTGGCAGTGGAGCGAGCGGACAGCAGAGGCAGGGGAGGGAGCTGAGTTGAGCGAACCCCCTGACGATCCGTCGCGGCTGGCGGCAGCACCAGCCACTTCCCAGAGAGTGATGAATTGTCGCAACCGAGCAGATTGCTTCAAACTGCAGCTCCCAGAAACTGCTTTGCAATGATTTATTACACACGTATGCAAGCGGAAACAGGCTCTGGGGTCTCAAATCGAGAAAGGCCCTGTAGTAAGAACAGATGAAAAGAAAAGCTTCTGCTTCCCCCCCCCCAACCTTCGTTCCCCAAAAAATAAATGGAAAGGAGAAAGTGGAGATATATTCTGTAGTCTTTGTGACTAAATAAAATATGATTTGAAGGTCTTTCTTGTGCCGAGCTGTTGCCGCGCTGGTGTCGAATCCTTGCATTTTCATGGGATTTATCTTGTATGTTGTAGATAGTGTAAGAAATGACTCATCACTTCCATAAATCCCATTTTGGATTTGTGAAGAAGTTTTTGAGCAATGGCTTTGTGTATTTGTAGCTACGTTTCTAACTTTTTTGTCTGACGCGTTTCGAAAGGAAGATTACATGCATAAATTAAAGATATTTTCCGAATGTTTGTCACGCTCTAAATGGCATACATGACTCTGATCAATGATACAACACAAACTAAATTATGTATTTAACTTTCGAATTGAATATTTAAATTCATCACGAGCTAAAAAAACAAAAACAAAAACAGTCTGAAGGTATTTAGTCTCACACTATCGGGATTGATACACACCATTCCATTCGTACATATTTCACTTGTCAATTCTCTTTTCTGGCATATGTTGATTAATTTACTCGAGTACAGATGTAGGTCTGTAAAGTGAAATTCAAAATTCCTCGTTCTTCATTAATGAAACTATATTCCTCCTTTTTTTATTAATTTCTGTATAATAGCGTATGTGATATGCTAAATGTCATGTAAATTGTTAGAGAAATAACATGCAATATAAAATAAAATGCTTTATACTTATAGTTAGAAAGGTTTCTAAAATATGTTATTGGAATTCAAAGTTAGTTCTTAACTCTTTTTGTTGAAAATCCGAGCCATCTTCAGTAATTTTCAAAATACTTTCTTAAATGAGCGTGTTATGATTTTATTTATTTAAAAACTATCGGTAGTTAAATTTTTTAAAGATTTTTCTCACCATTGAAACCTAATAACACGGTCATGATATCAGTTGTCTCTTTGTTTCATTTTATAGAACACGAACTGAAAAAGGAAAGGAAAAAAAGAAACATTTATTGTGATAGAATAAGTATTTTCTTTCAAAATCCTATTTTTAAAGACAACTTTTCAACCATGCAGGTTTCACACTCTAAAAATACCGAAGAAAAATATTCATTTAAATTGTGAATTAATACTGAACAGCCTGAGGTTGAGTGTGTTGATGTGTTCGGTGATTTTAATTATACCTGAACAATGCAATGAATGAATGACTGAGATTTATAGACAGACAACTTTGACAAATGATACGTCCGGAGAATTAAATTATATTTTAAAGTGGATGGACTGGATATTCTGCATTCTGAATAATTCAAAAGACTTTTATAAGAATGTTGGTGCATGGTTTTCATTTTGAAGGTATGCAGATACCTAATCTGAAGTCTTCTCTCATAATTTTTGTGGAAGATATAAAATCTTTTGTAGTGATGTAAAATCGTATCTTTCATGGATGCGCTTAGCGATAAGGTAAAGATTAAGAAACCACACTGTTACCCGAAAATATTCTTTCAGTTACAGGAGAGAATTTTTGTTTTCTAAGAAATGATTATTGGACACTATACGAGCAAATTTATTTCAGATTATAATTCACATTCTAATTAATTTCAATTATAACTATGTAAGCTTTCTGCTACGAGTATGTAACTTTTATAAATGCAAATTAAATTTCTGTTGATAAGAGGTGGTGTAGGTGAATATTGTGTAACTTTTAAAAACTGGTATTTACCTATTACGTCGAGTAATTACAACTTCGAGAGTCAGCAGAATTCACAAAACGGTCAACTTTCTTCAATTTGAATTGAATTTTCATGAGGATAATTATATTACCAGTAGAAATTAAAGTCACTTTATTTTATTCCTTTTTTGTACATATTGTATTTTTACTAATATTTTTAAGATTTACTGACATTAATTTTAATTATTCCAATTATTTCAGTTTACTTATTATTAACTTTTTCAGTTCGTTAATAATTTAGTGTACTATAAAATTAAAACCAAAAATTGTTTCATAAGTAAAATATTTAATTCCTCATATTATGAAAATTAGATGAACCAACTTTCAATAATCATTATTTTCTTATGCTCTTTGTATTCAATCATGTTACTAAAATGCAAAGAATTACGAGTCTTGCATTTATTTCTTTAGTAGAAAATTCAACAATCTTCTATTTATGTATTACTTTGTATGAGAAAAATTATTTTCGTATTAAATATTTACACTTTAATGACCTCGATGATTAGACTCACTGTACAGGGGACCATCAAACCCCACTACCAAGACTGCTACCTGTCGAAGGAGGTGGCACTCCATGTGTGCGCGGACGAGGAGACCAAAACTTGGCTCTCCAGTTCTGTGCCACCTAATCAAAGGTATGAACGCCTGAGCAATAGCATGATCTGTTACTAGGGAACTGGTAGATGTACGAGTGAGATATGAAAAGGAGCAAGAGGACAAATATCTTGTTGATTGCTGGTGACTCAGATTCCCACCTCCGGAGGAGTTCAGAAAACAAGTGGTATTTTGTAAGAAACAGGGATTCAACCTGATGGTTGGCTGTGACGCCAATGCCCATCCACGGCATTTGGGGGTGTATAGACACCAATTGACGGGGCGAGGTTTTTATCGCATACTTGTGTACAACTGACCTAGAGATCATGAACATAGGAGACATCCAGACTTTCAGCAATCGCAAAAGTGAAGGAGTCATATACCTAACCCTCGGCTCCATGGATATCATGGGCGATTTCATGGACTGGAGAGTTTCTAGGGAACACTCCCTGTCAGACCACAGACATATCGTGTTTAACATAAAGGGCTCGTTCAAGAGTGAATCCTATAGAAATCCCAGACAGATCGATTGGGTCTCGTTCAGGGAGGACTTGAGGAGGAGACTGGAGCATGTGCTTTGTATAGGTATAGCAACAAGGGAGAGCTGGATCTGGAGATTACTTATGTGACTCAGACTCTAGTTACTTGTTACGAGATGAACTGCCCAGTTGTGGAGAGGAAAAAGTCAACAGTTAGCTTTATATGGAATAGCTACTGGTAATAACTTAAGAGGAGGACCCGAAGGCCGTGGAAAAGACACAGAACCCTAAGGGATCAGATAAGTAGGTAAGCCTTTCAGAAGTTCCAGAGGGAATACAAGGCGGAAATTAGGAAGGTTTTCAGGAAATCATGGAGGCAGTTCTGCGATGATATTCAGAACCAGAATGAAGCAACTAGACTTCATAGAATACTTAAAGACAGTAAGGCCAGGCTCGGTACCTTGGAGGTTCCCTCCGGAAAATTTACATCAACTGAGCGGGAAACTCCGAATCTTTACTCACATTCTTGGAGCAAGAACCACGAATATTGATGTGGAATCAGTAGGATCCCGCTGGCCTGACAGGGAGGTTGGAATGAGGTGGCAGAGATCGTTACTTATAATAGAGTGAAATGGGCAATATCATCCTTTGCACCTTTCAAAAGTCCAGGAGTGGATGAAATGTTCCCTACACTTCTGCAAAAGAGTGGGGAGGACATCATTCCACATCTTTTTAGGATTTATAGAGCATAATTAACCAAGAGATATGTTAATTCCCTCTGGCGACAGGCCAAAGTGGTCTTCAAACCTAATTCTGTAGAACATGTTATACCAGGCTTAAGGACTCAGTGGACAGGTATATCAGGGAGAAGGTGCAGAGAGATCGACCGCTGCATTCTCTCCAGCATGCTTATCAGCAAGGGAAATCCGTTGAGACGGCTCTTCACCAGCTAGTGACTAAACTGGAAAGTACCCTCGACCAGCAACAGCTTGCTATGGTTGTTTCCCTGAATATAGAAGGGACTTTCAACTGTACAATGCTAAGCTCAATAAAACGTAGCCTAGTGAAAAGAGGAGTTAGTCCTACACTATTATAATGAATTACGGCCTCCTTGCAGGGTCGCCAAGTTCTTCTATTCCTCAACACAGTTATGTTGAGGACTTTCATAGACACACAAAGTGGGGTATTGTCACCGACTCTGTGGTGATAGACGAACTACTTACCAGTCTCAAAGTTGGGAGAACCTGTCTTGGGCTACGCTGACGATATCAGCTTGGTGGTCGCAGGTACTTTTCTCGGGGCTCCTCTAGCTGGGCGCACCCATACTATAATCTATCTATTTAATGACCACGATGTTGGCGATCCCTAAAGCCCCAAGTTAAAAAATATTTACATAGCTGTTAGAAACTAATTGTATCAGTAGTTTCTTTTTCGCAATTGTAGAATGGTTAAGATAATTTGTGCTGACATACTTTCAAAACATAATTAAGATTTCTATTATTGATTATTAACTGATGAATGTAATAGAAGAATACTTGTTTGAGTAAGTAGAGCAAATTTTTTTGTTTCTCGTTGACATTATTTCTTAAAACGAAAATACATAATAATAATAAAAAAGTCGAAAAAGATAAAGAAATTAATGCACAGCATATATTGACTATCAAAAAGCATTTTGTTCAGTGCCTCACTCATGGTTAATTCAGATTTTCGAAATTTATAAGATCAGTCCAACAATACTCAATTTCATGGAGGGAATAATGAAAAACTGGATGACCGAAGTACATCATGCATCTATCACTACCAGTAACATACTAATTCGAAGAGGGATTTATCAAGGTGGTTCACTAAGTCCGCTAATGTTTTGCCTGACTTTGAATCCATAGTCGAGATTTCTTAATGAAACACAATTTGATTACAAATTAGAAACAGCAGATAACATCTTACATAACAAATTACGCACTTAATGTATACGGAGGTGTTTGGTAGATCTCCAGATAATCTGCACAGCCTTCTAAAAAATTATACAGTTCTATATCTCTGACATTTAAATGTCCTTTGAATTAGATAAATGTGCTACCATGCAAAAATCCGTTATAATACAAGTCTCTAGTAACAAAACCAAATAAAGAACCCATACAAATTGTTTCCTTGCTTGTGTTTGATATAGCCATTATACTCTCTATGTTGAGTATTACATTTTTTGACAGAAAATTGAGAATATAGTAAAATTGTGTTTAAGATTGGTCTAATTGCTCCCTTATACAGTTGTAATGCTTCTTTTCCTCCTATGTTAAATTTAATTAAGCTTTTCCTTACCAAACTATAATGTAGACGCTTGACTCTGTCTACAACATACTGGATATGTTTTTCCCATCGTAGGTTCTCAGTTATTATTATTCCAAGACATCTCTGGATTTTTACAAATTCAATTTTTACGCCTTTCGTTTTTATTATTGGATCTCTTCTGTTCTTTTCTGAATGTCCTATCCATAACAGTTTTGTTTTTTCTTGTTATATCCTGAACTTCATGTTTTTACACATAACCTCTACCTCACCTGTGTATTTGTTTCTATTTCATTTCCACTGTTTCCTTCTATCGTGATTACCATATCATCAGCATAAGCTACATATTTGTAGCCTTTGTTCTTTAATTGTCGCAATACTCTATCCATTATCACAAGCCAATGTATCGGTCCTGTTGAGGATCCTTGCCGACATCCCTGCTTTACGTCTCTTATTATCTGTCGTCCTCCCATTTTGCAAAATACAACTCGGTTTTGAAAATATTATATCAGTATGTTTTTTAGGGTACTGGTAATCCTTTTCTGTCATATTCTTCTATTAATTTACTCCAATTTACTGAAACAAATGCACCCTCTATGTCAATGAATATACACATGCTATTTTTCTTATCCCTTTGTGTTATGTCCTGTAACAGCGTATGCACCACATCCTCCGTGCTTCTTCCTCTTCTGAATCCATATTGCCTGTCATCTGATTGTTGTGTGTCTTCTAGATGCTGCATTATTTTATTTGTCACCCATTTATCATAAACTTTACCGAACGTTAGTAACAACGAAATAGGCCTGTAAGATTTTGGATTTCCTTTTTTCCACTTTTTATGAAAAAAATTATTTCTCCTATTTTCCACTGTCAGGGTACTTGTTCCTTCGTGATACACTCATTCTTCATTTCTAATATAACTTGCTTCATAACATCATATATTACTTATAATCTCGTGCGTTATGCCATCGAAACCCGACGCTTTCTTTTTCCTCATTCCATGCACTATTTGTGTTAATTCGACCTGCGTCATTTTGATGACTGTTTCTGCATTATTAATGTTTGTTTTCTTTTGTACAATTTCTTCGCCGGTCTCAGGTTTAGGCGCGATTAGAAATCCTCAATGTTCACAAATCTATTCCGTTTCCCAGCAGTGTTTAGCCATGTGCCCATGTCTAAGACATCTATAACAACGTAACGGTGTATTATTTTCAATTAGATGATAATTTGTCATTTCCACGTATATTCTTGTTGCAGTAATTTCCTCTATGTAATTGGTTCTACCTCATTTATCCAAACCATTGTTTCATTTGCATCTTATTAGAAAAAAAACTTTATCTGCATTTCGCACGTATACAATAAGTTCCTCTCTCACACCTTATCTTATGAGTGGATATATCGTACATAACGTACCGAATGAAAGAGAATAAAAGTAGTTGTAGACGTAAAAACATTACTCACGGAGACTCAGGGAAGAAGAAAAACGCGGTATAAACAAAAGAGAATCACACAGTTGTGGCACATTTAGGAATTCCAGTAACTTCGGGAGAACGGTTGACTTTTGAGGAGGAGAAGTGGAGAAGGGAATACTTGGAGACAACTGCCATGGCCCCATGCACTCATGCTTCACATGTACAAATGAATTCACTTTGCGAAAGAATATTCTATAGTTCACCAGTGACCCAGTTAAATACGTAGCTAGGGTGGTGACTGAGCATGCAGCATTGGTAATAGTACGCAGGTGATGTTTTATGGTTCAATAATACGTCTGAATTGGCAGTGAAATGTCCGAAATGGTAGATTATTACGATGGAGAAAAATGCAGGCGATGGATAAAAAGCGGCATGGATGTTTCGTATTCCTATAAGATTATTGTAACGTCGGCGCCAGGACATGCCATCAATTTGTGAAATATTAATATTTCTTTGCATTTTCCAAGCCGGATGCTTTTAAGAATCTTACAATAAGTGGCCGGTCAGCGCTAAGACGGACGTGCGACGAGCTTGGGATTCACCCTAAACCTTTTCAGTGTTGAGGTATTGTTTGAACGAACACCTTTCACTTTTAAGGAAAGTACGTACAAGTGTATTCGGAGAATGCAGCCGGCAACGTTGAGCCACTGGAATTTAGGTGTACCTGAAGAAGAATTCTACGAAGTAATGAATGAAGTACGTGCCGAATATAGAACAACGACAAAGGTGCCTGGAAGCGCTTCAGTGACGCCCATGGCGGTTTGTCCTCTGCGGCGCAGTCTCTGCGTTCCTAGAAGCCAAAGGGTTGACCCAAACTGAGTGTTTGCAAGGTGTGGTGGCGAAGGCGTGGTTATTTGCTAATCACGTGACTTCTACTATATATTGGGAGGAGTGAAGATCCTAGTCGATTCTTTACGAGGGATGTAGAGATCCGTCAGCACTGAGATGTGACTGAGCTAAGACTAGGTCGCGGAGACCAGATGTTCGTTAGGCTGCTGCGGTAGTCTTAATGAAGTCATTACTAGTTGCGAGGGTCGTAACTAGTATCAATTAGTTGTTGGGGAAAACAATTCGAAGGATCAGATAACCTAAGGGTCTTTACAATTTAGTTGTCTTCAACTATATTTAACCAAGTGTAAATAATGCTCTCTGCCAGCATTATTTGTGTAATAACAGATTATTAGATGTATTAATGATTTTGGGAGTTTGTCTCTGTTGTAAGTTCAGATTTCTAGTTAATTTGTAATAAATCATTATTTATTGTTATTACATGTGGATTTGGTTGCTCGGGAAACCGACCTGGTGCCTGAGACAAAAACTACCATAGGGGTTTTGGTATTTATGTGGATCTCGCTTCTACCAAAGAAAAACTAACATCGCATCAGGGTTTGAGGTGTGATGTTACAATTATAATACTGCAAGGAGTTGCAAACGTCATTTAAATAGAGTTTGCATTTTTCCTTAAATTGTAGTTGTTCCTATATTCAATACAAATTAAGGTAGTAGGGAACGAATTTAAACTCATCACGAAGCTATCAGTTTGGGAAGATATAAATAGAAAAAATAAATAGATTGAAAATAAGTAATTCATTTTCAACAAGGTATTGTTGAGAGTTAAAGCATTTGTAGGTGTTATTGTAATAGGAGTATTTTAATCTTAACAGATTTTTCTGATCATCCTAGTTCTTTCTCTTCATCTGTATGTGTGTATGTGAACCTCTTTCTCATAGTCATAATTCCAATTCTCTTCGTGCATTATTTAATAATTTATAATTGTAATATGATGAAGCTTGTTAATATACGAGCTCTTCATTTTGTCACAAAAGCGTGCATGAAGTTTATTCGTAACATGTAGAGGATTTTTAGGGAAGAAGTATAAAATCTCGTTGTACTCCATTTTACGGTGTTTCAAACCTAATTCTCCATTGAAATTCAAATAACTTTATCTGTAGACTTCCAAACCACTCCACCCAATTACGTTTGAAATTTTTACGTATGAAACTTGGTTCTGGTTCATTGAGGTCTCCGTGTCCACAGTCGAGCCGGTGCGGTGTGGCGCCAAGAGCAGTCTTGGCGACGCGAGCGGCGTGCTCTGGCGGAGGCTTTGACGAACTATAATTGATTGCGTTTCATCGACCAGCGCGTTGGCGGGCAGGGAGCCACGTCGCGCAGCGGGAGGCTGCGAGATCCGCCATGTTTCCGCCGCCGCCGCGCCGAAGGGTATGGTGAGCGACAAGGGGAGAGTAGCGTTGACGGGAGAGGCGGATATGCGTGAATTCGATCGAAGAACGACGCAGGGATGTCGGGAGAAAGTTGGAAGATGCTTGGTAGTGTGCAGATAATGACGAATACATCAGCAACATTTTTTTTATGATTATTGACGGATTTATCTTATCAATCTACGAGAAGGGTTGCTAATTGGTGTGTTGAATTTAATGATTTCACTCCTACATGAGAAGAAAAATTTACGAACCTACAAGGCAAGAACTGTTGATTGAAATAATTCTTGCTCTAAAATACAGTATTTTCCACAATAACTGTTCAACATAACTTAAATTAACTCTTCGGGAGAAGATAATCGTTCAATTCTTTGACATAGGAGTCTAATTACTATTCCATTGGCGATCCCTGGGTTCCGCGACTAACGCATTCACCTGCTACCTCAGAAGACGGTGGTTCTATTCTCGACTGATTTAAATGGAATTTTCATTTGCATTCCGTATTCGCCAGCCGTGAGATCATCTCATTTTCCATTACTGAGCATCACTATATGACATGGGATGATATACTCGAGATACATACACAATGATTGCTGTACCTGCGCGTTCATTAAGTGCAATTTGCAGTACACATGCAGTAAAAAAAAGAAATGAAAGCACTTAACTATGATCATGGTTCATATGAAACTTACATTACTTAACACTTTTTTTTAAATAACCTAAAATGGAAATTTGTGATGAAGTCACTAACAAAGCAATAGTACGTTGGAAGAAAAATATTTTTAATAAACTGTTCTATACAAGTGAAAATACTGAAAAAGTATTTTATTTCTTCATCTTTAATAACAGTATTGAAGATTTGGGTAAATTGTTTTCCTAATAGAGATACAAAGATGAAGAACGGAGTTCCTTATACCATATTTCTTGTATTCACTGATATCAACAAAATGATACAAAGATATAATATAACATTCTATAATAATTATCCAGAAATGTGTGACTAGTAATATAGTAATGTTTATACATAAAATAACTCATGAAAAAATAATGATTTTTATGAATGTCGTCCAAAAAGGATATTGCTAAAGCTAAAATAATGTTTGGACGCCAATGCAATTTAATGTTCTGTTCGAAAACATGTATAAGTTTAAACGAATTTCAATGATAACAGTTGTTTGGGTACTTTCCCTCGACCCTATTTTTAATGAAAATTATTTTAGAACGTAGCTGAAAAGTTGTGATTGGAGCAGTGTTTTTCACGCACGAAATTCATGCAGTTGAATATGTAGTGTTCATTCTCTCCAGCCATCTTCCCGCCACAAAGGAACTGACTAGCTCGCACCCGTCCGATCCACTGTACACCGTCGATGGTGTGCTCCGCTTGTAAATCAGAGACACCGCTGTGGTGGTGGGCACCTATCTACGCGCGCTATAACTCATCACTGCTGCCGCAGCTCCAGTTGCGGGACGGCTGCATGACGCTCTTCATCCCATCCTCCTGTTTCCCTTACGTCTCATTCATCTTCCCACCTTCTCCTTTCTGGTTTCCATTACACCTTTACAGGGGGTAGTCGAGGGGCAAAACTGATAGAGATATTTGCCTCTGTTCTGATACCCTTCTTTCAAATCCCATAAAATGAAGTTGACAACAATTACAGATGATTGTTTGATTTTCAGTTCTCTGCCGTAGTTCTCAGAGTACGAGTATACCCAATTACGAAGAATAATGTAACCTCTAATTTAAGCAGCTTGTCTGGCAGAATGGGATGTAATACGTACTTTATTCCAATTCAAATATTAAGGATGAAAAAAAAGTACAAGGAAATGGAGAAATGAAATATATTTACTGTGAAACAGAAGTCAGTGATAAATTTTACATAATGTATTAAAACTGCAAGCATATCACTTTGTAGGACATTTTAGAATGTTTAATACCAAGAAAATATAATGAAATTTATCTCACCGTTTTGCATTTTACTTAAAAGTGTGCAGAATCACAAGTTTATTAATGTATAAAAGTATTTAAAATATGTATTATATTTTTATATTAGTATTACAGAAAGTCCCCTCCAAGCAGGAGAGTAGGGCGATGGAAGCATTCTGGGTCCAAAACTGAGGTCCTTAGATCAAAATCAATCTTGAAACATTGCCTTGGAGTAATCTGATCAATCTATTCAGTTATATGGTATATTGTTGGAAAGAAAATGCTCAAGATAATATCACTCAATCACAAAATTCACGCGAAAAAGCTGTGAGTTCTTTGTATTAGAAGAGGTATGTTAATGACGCGAAATTAGTATTGTGTGAAAATGGTGAGAATATCCCATGACAATGACAATACGACTTGTCACCATTTCTTTCCTCCAGTGGTGAAATCGGAAGAGCAATAAAGGCTCGTTTCTGAGGGCTATTGCGCCGACGACGTCCAACCGACCTTCCTCCGCTCGACCGTACTCCACTCACTCGCATGTTCACCACCCCTCCTTCTCCCATCTCTCACTCTGACTCTCTTCCCCTCAATCGCACCCCTCCCCCTTCCACAGCTCTCTGTCAGAGATTTACACAGTCACCTGGGATACGCGTCACTGCTGACTGTGATAAATGCGCGCTGGCCATTGCGACGAGTTGCTTCGACCCCTTGCGGAGCCTTCGCGGTGTTGGGCCTCCAACACACCACCGCTGCCACCACGTCTACGCTGTCGCTCGCCTCGGTGGTCTGTGAGCTGTCCCCGGCTTCTGCGCTGCGTTACTGACGGTGACGGAGCTGTGGAAAGCGACGGTGACCTGAATTTTGTCGAAGGAAGGTACCATAGATCAAGGCACGTGTCCTGACTCCTGAGTGGGAACTTCTCTATACATTTTCTTTGTCTTGAAAAGTTTCTACACGTAGAATTATTACTTCAGTAAACAACATGAGTATTAGAAAGCAAAACCAACTGAATTTTAAATTAAATAACCCAATTTATTAGTATGTCTTCTTTCACTATATCACTAAAATCGATTTTCGTAAGCATAGTTGTATTCAATAAACTTCCCCTCGAATAATGACTAACGCATGGCTTTTAAGTAGAAATCTGTTCTTTCAAAAATAACGTTTAACAAAAATACTTAAAAGAATAAAAAGTATTTTTCTACAAAGACATCGGTGCAGCAAATATGCGTTTACAGAAACTTTCGTTAAAATCTTAGAATATAATGAAAATACGTAATTTTAATAGTGGGTGTAAGTACATTACATTTATAACTAATAATATGGAGAATCTCTAGTGAAGTCGTTAATAATTGCTCACTATTAAAAGGTTTATTATATACAAAATACAAAAGAAGATACGTTGTTGTTGTTCGCAACACTTGTTTTCAAACTGATTAAGTGTATTGAGAAATTTATTTCCCTAAGTGAAAATTTTGTACTCTTTCCGAATCATAATTTAACTTAAAAAACAAAGCATATAAGTCGGTGGTTATTGAGATGATGTAATTTTCATAAGAACTATTATAACAAAAATATAATATGAATTATCACCTGAATTACTTTTTAATTTTATGTCTGGCCACGGTATAACAGTCAAGATTTATTATTTGCTTCTAGGAGGTTATTAAACTATTGGTCTTCTATAATACTATTCCGTTCATTTCTTTTCGAGGATCTGTAAGGGAAACACGCGAAAAAAATCGACTATTTCTTGTCAAAGCATTGATTAATTTTGAATTTTGTTTTGTTTTCGTGAGTTTAATTAGTACCTGTCATTTTTGTACTACTAGCAGAAATAAGATTTCATCTTGCTTGGTAATTGTGGAGCTTTAGCAACATTATCAAAGCATGATAAATTGAAAGGCGTTTCTATGTTGCTCATTGTTTTATTGGTATAAAACTTTTTCGGCTGCATAGCAGCCATGTTAATGCAACTTTCATAATGAATATTGTGAACAGTCCATATTAGTACCGCTATATATATTTGTAACAATTGTATTCAAATTAATAATAATAGTAATAATCAATGTATTGTCAAAAAAGCACTGAACTAATGTACTCTCCGGAAGCAACCATCTCATCATTTCCAATCAAGGACAGTCTGGCAGAAGCGGATTTATCATTTATGCTCCCTCCTAAGATAGGAATAAAATAGTTAGCAACATTTTATAATATTAACAGAATAACAACAAATTTATAGTTAATGAAATCTAAAAATGATTTTAACAAATAGCTATCAATGTAAAATCTTTAAATTATTCGGAAAATATAGTGAATAATTCGTAACTATCAAAGAAACTCTAGATTTGAGATTAAATATTATAATACTATGAATGAGATTGCCGTTCGTAATCAATCGAGTATTCGTCGTAATTAATTGAATCAACTTATGCATACATTCAATGCCGCATGTGTCAAGTGTGACGTCTTCATTCTGTGCTCTTCTTGTAGCGTGTGGCCAACCGGTCACCCGTCTGACGTCTCCGTCTCAGCGTACGCGCTGGCACGCCACGTCACAGATAGCAAGTGCGCCATCCACGATAAGAGTGTTCCGTGCTCTCGGACTCGTTAGTGCTGTAATGAATCCTTGGATCTCGCATGTGTTGCAGAGGTGATTTATAGTGTGGCACTTGCTTTCCTGTTTGTGGGATGCAGCGATAAACGCCTATGAGCGATGACTGAAGTATCTGGCCGCAATTCGCGCATCGCTACTGCTACTACTCCCGCCTCCGAATGTATGCTACGAGGAAGATATCTTTCTCTGTACTTCAAGAATGTAATTCATTCATGTAATGGGGGAATACTAAATCTAGAATCTATAACTCTTCTCCTTCATTACTATTCAAGAAATCATCCGTCTGGACTTTCTATCATACGGTGATAACATGAAACGTATTCAAACTACACATATTGTACATTTAAAGTTTTTAATTTATAGCTCAATTGTGAATGTATCTCAATTGAGCTATAAATTAATCTTGATTGTATCTCAATAAAACAAGTTGTGATATAAAATATGAAAGTTCCACCTATCAGTATGAAAGTTTTCCCATTAAATTTTATATTGATAATTTATTTGCTTTTATTCCAGAATTTTTTATTTGTATCTTGTTTAATTTTTTTTAGTGTAGAATAATACCCTTTTATTCGAATGCAAACTGAAAAATCCTTCATGAATTACGCAATTGTATTTTTTTTTTCAACAAACCCACAAAAATACTTTGTACTTTTCTTCTTAATTTTTATCCTGTAAAACCTTTGGATCGAGGTAATATTTTTTATATCATTTAATTGATTTTAATTATATTCAGTTAAAACAATCACACGTCTCCTTAAACCTCTCTCTTTCTCTCTCTCTGATGCTAGTAAATTGGGGTGTAGTATCATATCTTCATAAATATTGACTAAATGAGTATTCATAATAATTCATCATCGATAATTTATGATCTAGGGGCCAGTAATGTATTCTGTGGTAGGTCTTTAAATAGATTGCTTTACGTAACACTGTTATATTTGTGTAATATAGCTATGGTAAACCGTGTTTTTCTACTATTTGTACGACTCTGAGTTAATCCGGAGGGACACATCGCGCTGGATATGACACACTTGGAGAATCTGCTATGTGAGATAATTCTAGCTTGTTCACTCTATGAAACTCCCCTAACATGAAGTAAGAAACTAATCTACTAAGAGCGGGTGTCAGTCGGAGTGGCTTTTCCAAGCTTCTCGAAGTCTACCCCTCGCGTTACTCTGGAGTCGCCCGTCCAGCACCAGATAGCGCCAGTGCTGCTGTCACTTCCGTTTAGGCGCATAATAGGCCGCCCGCAACACGTAGGCTTTCTCTGCTTGCAGATAAATTGAGTGCCGGTGAATCGGGTGGCGCGAAGTGTAACGGTCAGGCGGTTGTGCTATACTACGTGCCTATCTGTAAACGTCTTTAATCGGGGATGTGATGTAACGTTCCAAGGGAGAAAAAGCTGCGAATGTGGTCCGTTTTGTCGATGTGAGAATAGAGATGGTGATGGTTGAAACAGCAAAGGTGTTGGTGGCGAAGGTGCTGTAGTACAGAGTTGTGCCGCATGGCGCGCTGTGGTATGGCAGGAGGCTGAGCCTCTGCTCCGCTAGGGATATTGGAGAAACTTCCATCTCGAGACACTGGTAAACAATGGGGAGGGGTAACGGATAAGGCTTCGAGCGAGGGGCGAGACGGGGGAGAGCGATGGGAACTGGAACAACGCGCGATGGAAAAGTTTAGGCTGATAAAGAGGAAGGGTATATGGATCATATGGAAATACGTTAAAGAAAGAACGAAGCAAGTTTGTAAAACGGATTTATGAAGATGTAATATGTTAAATGGACGTACGTACATCCTTTTATAAATGTAACACTTGAGATATCTTCATTGATGAACACTTCTTCAGCACCTAAAATTTCTGAAATGGATGGACTTTACGATCCATGTTTTTAGCGTGCATTTTCATCATTCTTCAGCAAATTTCAAATAAGTTTAACTTTCCCAAGTTCACTGGTATGTGATGGTTTCTCAATAAATAGAGCTTCACAATTAAATACCTTATATTTATTAAATTTCCTCACATTTTACAATGTATTTAGTTTTTCATATTATTTTATCTTTATCCATATAGTAGTTTAAAATCGCCATATTTCTTGCTTACAAAATGCAGCAATTATGTATGCTATTCTCGTAAGTACGAGCCCCAACCTAAGCTGTTCGCACTTGTAACTCTGAAAGCCGCATTACTCTCTCAAATTGCTAAGAGCACCGTGATGTGGCGCTCAGCCTTTGTTTCCTGGGGTGAACTCTACCTTCTCTTCGCGGGAGTGGGGCACGGAGAGAAGGGTGCGAGCTAGAGCATACTCTCGTGGTCACAGTGAAGCGACAGACGTCGGACCACGAAGTGCCTTTGCTCGCCGGTAGGACTGCGGCGGCAGGACCACAGCACTAATTGTGTTTCGCGCCCGAGAGTCAGCTAGCAAGGCTTTGATCATGCCAACGTATCCTCAATCGTCGTCGCGGAGAGTCATCTTCGTGCTCACTCGTCCTTGCTTCCCACAACCTCTCCGCTTTACTTAGGATGGAACAGCTTCCTTTGTGATAGAAAACGAAAATGTGGGGATGTATTTGTGAGAGGAATTATTCTCGGAGCGGGAAACATGATATAATTTATATCTCGTAAGAACAAAATCGGCAGTAAAGAAGTGCAGCTCATAAGGGCTAGAAATAATCAATTTGCGCAATTTTACTTATGAGACAGAAATAAACATTTCTTTATTAAATGAATAACCCATGCCGCTCAAGAGTGGCTTATAATACTCACTGATGAAAAGAAAGCTTAAATGTTTACAGGAAAAGCTAATACATCTACAATGTTTATTTTAAAACATATTATTCCACTAAATCATTTTTATTTACTATGTCTAATGAAATATGTTTGATATTATTGACAATGACCAGGTATTTTGTCAGTTAATTCATCTATTTATCTCTCTGAACACAAAATATTGAGTAAAAAGTGTCGAAAATCTACTATACCTCACTTATTAAATTTCTCTAAAAATCACTTGATTTACTTCTTAACTAAATGGAGTCTCGACGTTCCTCCTAACACTTAAATGTACATTCATTTATAGTGTTCGATACGTTTTACTGTGTTTTGATCTTTTGGTGTCTGAGGTTCCAAGTCTCTGTCCATAATGCTTTGTTTCGACTTTCGAGTAAACTAAAGGTAATTCCTTCATTCAATACATCTCTCACCTTGAATATTCACAGCAAATTGCTACGGTATGAGGATATAATTTTTTTGTGTGTTATAGCCAACATATGACGATAGGAAAAGAAGCAGGTAACGTTATCAATTCCACACTAATCGCATAATTTTCATTGAGCTAATTTACTATTTTCTCATGATCTTCATCTGTGTTATCACCTGCAAATGTCTCCTGTCGAATCACATGAAGGCTGTGAGTGAACGTGGCGCTTTAAAGCGGTCAAGTACCACCCAGGTTGCCTTTGGTGTTCGTGGTTTACAGAGCGCGTTTGATAGCGTCCGCTTCCTCCGGCGCATAGGGGCCTCACCGCCTGGGATCGTAAGTGCAACACCGTAGTGTGAAAGATTGGGAGGGGAAAAGGAGCGTGCGCGTAGATAGCGAAGCCCCATTACGCGACGGATTCTATCCGGAGCTGCCCCGTCCGTCCGTCTGCTCTTCGCACTCATCTCCCTCCTCTAGCCCACTTGTCCCCGCTTTCCTTTCCGTCCGACAACGGTGGCGATGGAGCGCCTAGGATCCTCGGTCCTACGACGTTCCCCTTGGGTATATCGCGGCTAGAACCAGTCTCCGATAAGGCACAGTGGGTTAATTACCCAAGCTTTGTCGGGCCTGTCTCTCGTTTCTCTTGGAGACCACCCTCTCACGTCCGTTCTCCACCTCCTCCTCCTCCTCCTCCCCCCCACTGCACCAGCTAGCTCTTGCTCTGTGCGAGCTTGATGTATGCATCTGGGTAACACTTAGGCTCTTAAACTAAACCTCACGTCCTTCTCTTCTCTTTATAACCTCCAGCATCCCCCCTTTCTCTTTCACTCCTACAACCACTCCCTTTCGTCTGCCTCCTAATTCCTCTTCCGTCCCCCACATAGGGTAACCACTACTTGATCAATGTAACTGTACAATGGTTAAGACAAATGCGATATTAAGGTATTATGCAACGTGGTGCTTGCCCTTGGGGGATGTAGTAGCTCCGAGCAAGTTTTGGAAGCTATGTGCGGGGTTAAGGGGATGCATTGTTCTGGTGACGCCCTGGATGGCTTTCTGCTATGTCCCATTGCTCCCACTACCCTCTCTCTCTCTCTCTCTAAAGTAGGATAGAGCGGGACTGTGCCTATCATCACATTTGGGAGGTGTTTAGTTAGTGTACAAGCTACTAAAAGCTCCTTTTCTCTCTCTGTCTTGAGACGAACAGTTTACCTCGCTTCAACACACGAAGCGTAATTAAACCAGACGTATTCTTCTGTCCGTACTATAAAATTAGATGACTAGACTAAAAGAAAAAATCTAAGATATTTTAATGAAATATTTCTGTAATGAAATGCTCAAATAATATACATAGCAGAGATATACATAGTGATATCAACTCATTATTTCCCGAAGAACTAATTCACTACAGATATTTTATTTTCCTCTCCTTGTTTAGGTTCATTTCCGTATGCTCTATCCACTACCTCATTAGTTATTATATAAATTTAATACTTTATTTAATAAATAAATGATTTTAATTAATTTCATTCGAATATAACTGAAATAATTGTCGGGATAATTTAATAAATACGCGATAATATATGATACAGCCTAATGTATCACAATACTTCAAATTAATTTTAATAAAAATATTTTGTTTGTTTCTCTTTTAACTTAAAACAAGCATTTGTTATAATAAGACAAGGGAAAAATAAGAGGAAATTTTTGTAGTTTTCACTTACATATATTTTTTGTTTTATTTAGAAACAAAATTCAGTGTTATATTACGACTAGACAAATTTTATGTTGTTAGGAGTACATCATTGTTAGGAATATCCACGGATACAAAATATCTCAAGAGTCACTTTGCCGGTATGAGGCAAATTTCCTAGTCACTTACGAGAGATTGCTCTTGAAACGGAACGCTCCTCTAATTTCAAACGATGATCGTCTGCAGCAGCAAATTGATATCTAAACTTTATTAACCACCCGAATAAGAAAAAAAACGAGAAGCTAGCGCCATGATGAGGCTGATTGCGTTGCCCCGTGGAGCTCGTGTCTTCGTCCCCACTCATCTCTCTCATCGCCTCCGTCACTCTCGTTCTCGCCGCGTCATTTCCGGAGATTTCACCTCATCACCTGTAATCTCGGGGTAACCGGCCGCGCTTGGCTTAACTTCATTGCGTTTGCAATCGATCAGCTGTCGTGTCTCACTCTCCGGGACGTAACACAGACGCTAGCACCAACACCGTCCACTTGTGTCTCTTCACTCCATTCCACTAATTATTTATTCTATTTGTTTTCTCCGTACCTTAACCAAACCTCATATAATTGTCCTATACTTCTTTTCTTGCATTATATATCCCTTCCTCCATCTAATCGCTTAATCTCACCTCATGTCCAAGTACCCTAGACGTTTCACTTTATTCTTTTGTCGAACTATAATTTTCTACCTCCATTTCCTCTCTCATTGCTCGACCTCCTCACGAATCTCTATTGAATACGTCCTTCGAAGTTTACTCCCCTCTTTCACCCTCCCTCACGTTATTTTCCACCCATGACTTCAATGCTCTTTTCTATTATCCATCACTTGACCTTCTCAACTACTTCACTTCTAAGAGAGTACTATCGTACCATCATGTTTTCTTTGTTACAATGACCCACTTTTTTCATTGTTCCTTCTCGTTTCCTCGTCCCTCTATCGATTCGAGATAATTATCTGGCTTAGCTCGTCTTACGTTCATGCCATCCACATGTTACGTATCCGTATGATCTCTTTTTCACATACTTACGATGCCACATTCAAATAAAATCTTATCAATCTCCTGTCACTGACAACGTATTAAAAAGAATGTATTCAATTCGAATAAATGTCTTTTATATCATTTGACAGATTTGTAATTTTGATTAATTATTTCTCCAACGATTTATCTATTTTTGCAATGCGTTTCTTGTCATCAGTGTTAGTAAATCACAGACTTAATAAATTAATATCTTAATATATGGAACTTATTATTTTTACCTTCATATTCATCTTCTTTTAATTAAATTTTCGTATGCCAAAAAAAAAAAAAAATGAGCAACAAAGAAACGACTTTTAATTTATCATGCATAAATTTTCGTATTATTAATTATATGTTTTTCTTCTTTGCAGGTCATTACTCGTGTATGATAATTTTATTATTTGTATTCTGTGCTTGGATTAACTTCATAAATTGAGAAATTAAGAAGTGTTAAAAATGAATTCTTCCTCATTCTAGTACAACACTAGTAAAAGGTTCAAAGTAAATAATCTATGTACTGTATACGAATAAATTGATCAGTTAAGTATATTTTTTATTAATTTATTGCTTGTTTATGTATTTAAATATTAATCATCTATCACATTACATAATCATTTAATGTATTTAAAATGGTATTTTTATTGAAATTAGGGAAAACTTTCGTTCTCCAGGGGTAGAAACTATTTTGCCAAGTTTTTCTTTCAGAAGTTTCTTTTCTTAATTTCCTTCTGCTTTACATTGGAAATACAGATCGTTTAGTCCCTATATTTTGAATTTACATATGCATTTCACGCACCATAAAACATTTCAGCATTTATATCTTACTGTGATGTATGTTATGCAATAATTTCCATCTATCGAAATTGAGATTCACATAAATTTGTATTTTGACTTATTAGTATTTGTACTTTTACGTATTAAACTTACAATTAAGTTACATACTTTGGAGTAACTCACAAGTACTCAGCAAACACATGGAGCTTCAAAAGTGACGGAGTTAGAAAGTAGTGTAGGGTGGGGCGTATGTCATAGCTTTCCAGTTTTTTTCTTTCACATATGTGGGGTGAAAATCGTGAGACGGTCTTAATTACAGGCAAATTGAAAGAAAATATTCCATTTAAGAAAATTGAAAATATTTTAGCTCGAACTCCTTACCTTTTTATTTTTGCAAACATGCTGTTTACTGAATCTTCTCTCTTGAGGTGGTTCAGACATCCGCAGTCCTGATCTGTGCTCTAATACCACGATTCTTTGTTACACATGCGAGAAAAAATACGATCTTCAAAACAATACTAACTTTTAGGACATGGGGTGGAACTGAATTGCTATCTTTATTTAAATGCATTCGATAAATTCGTCTAAGTGTTCACAAGACAGTGAATAAGATGGGAGTTAGAACCTGACGAATTGAAAAAACTTGTGCACTTTGTTGACGCGAATACTTGTTTAGGTTTCTTTTGTAACCAGTTTCATTCGAGAATTAATGAAAAATACTGAGATCAGGTAGACACTTTTATCGGGACAAACGTCAGCACTTCAAATTGGTTATTATTAATAAAGTGTCATTATCGATCTGAAATAATAGGAGAAAAAGAGAAAAAAGAATACCTAAAAGAGGAGGTACAGCCTTTGTCAGGTTTCACAGGTTCCCAGGGAGACATTTTGCTCATAGCAGTGTAATTTTTTATCCCTTTTCATAGCACTCCATCCAGTCGTAATCACGTAATGCAATAGATAATAAACCATCATAGTAAAGCTAAATCACAGAACTCAAGAATTGCGATAATATAAAATATTAAAAGAAATAGAAATTCGGAGACATTAATTTTTTAACATCAAATCGATATAAAATATACTTATTTCATTTTCTTTGTCCTGTATGTGAATACTGAAGCAATATTTCAGTAAACAATAGTGGAGACATCACTATATATGAGCACCGTACAATGTCGAAAATATTGTCACTACAACTTAACTTCTGAGGACCATTACCCCGCGCGGACTTTTGCCCCACTGTATGGTACCAGCTATCGACATGAACCCACAATTCCCTTTCAAAGGAATAGACAGCATTGAACAGGTGTCTGAAGGATTTTACTGTGTGTCGACTGAAAGGTGACCTTCTGGGTCTTATCTACACCATGCCTACAAGCAAGTTCACTCACTTCTAAAGAGCACGAACTTTTTGTGGGAACAGCACAGTACAATATATATTTATGTTCCTCCATAAACCTTCCGTATAAAAAAAACAGGACACTCTGGGTGCCTCTGCAGACAGATTTTATATTCGGATTTTTTTCTTTTTTATGATGTGTTCGAATTTCAAGAATCCATTCTATGCCAGTGGAACATTAAATTTTATGTGGTAGTGAACAGGTGGTCCGTATCCAGTATGAATGTGCTGGCGTGTATTGACAGATTCGTGCTCTGTTGTATTTTTAGCATTTTCCTTCTTTGAAGAGCATTGCATTGATTTTCTTTTGTCTCTTTATTTCAGGTAAGTGGCTGATTTCTCCTGCATGCATCGCAGTCGCTATCTCCGGTATGTACTTACTAATCTTTTGAAAGTTCAATTTCAAATAAATTGGTAATTTGAAGGAGTGAAAGGGAATGGCTTTTATGGTGTAAGGTAGCAAAGTTGTGCATTCAAATGTCCTTCCCTCAATTTTGATTAAAATAATTAGTTACTAAACAACAAATTTCGGTCGTCTTTCCAACAAAATCTTTCGGCGTTACGAACAAGAATCGATCTTATTGTGTTTTTAATAAAATTTATTTTGAAAGTATAATTTGCAGGCATAAAAATATGAAAAATACAGTATCCAGCCGTTGGTCAGCCGCAACTTTCAAGTTGCTTGGGATAGATTTTTTATTATTTACACTCTTTGATATTTTTATAAAATGTATTTTTTCCTTTGTACGGAAACATGTGGTTGCCTATGCTCACTTATTGATATCTCTAAAACAGATAAAATGATTTCTCTCGTTTTTTCATAAAATAATCCCATTAGACACTATCACATAATTTTGATAACACCTCAATGTGTCATTATCTAGCATGTGAAGTGCCACGCGAATTCCATCCTTCTCCTTTCACTGAATATGACAACAGAAGTTACTTTGAAGCTGAGTAGTTAATAAATTATGACACGGTTCAGTTATTTATTTGTGTAAGAAATGGCCGTTCTTGTCTCCCGGAGTAAAATGTTACTTTTCATTAATAATGTACTAATATGCTACCAGGTAATTAAATATTTATTATTGAGTTATTTCGCTGGCGTTTTCCAGGAACCTTTCTTTATTCATTCTTCAATATATCTCCGGAAACTGAACGGAGTTCCTGATTTCCGAAAAGAAGTATAAACGTGAAAACAAATCGTAGCAAACCCATTGAATCTTTCCTCGGCATCCTCTACCCACTGTATCTGTCTACTGATTCAAGGTCCAACTTCTTTATGTGCTTTAACTTTCCTTTCGTATGTCTTTTCCTGTACTCACATCCTTCGTGTCATTGCTTTTTGCGTCACCAAATTTTCGCGTGGTCGTCAGGGCGAGGAACTGCCTTTAGCGTCCCTGTTGCCATCTGGTGGGAGCTCCTCCAAGCAGCTATCACAAACACCAGAGAGAGAGAACAAGATAGGAAGACGGAGAAAGTTTCTACGATTCAATTTCTTCTACTTCGGAACATTTCAAACCACATCCAAATGTAATGCCGAGGGATACATTTCAATTTTCTGAGTAACATTGAAAAAATATGTTTCTAAGATGAATTTCAGCTATGCATTATGTGAATCATTTTAGTTTTTGGAATTTCATCAAAAAATATATAATAGTAATTTTAAGACAATTGTTACATTGTTGCTTTATTTGTTTCATCGACACGTATTATGGAAGATTATTTTTTACGTAATACTCACAGGTTTTGTATGAACGAATATAATCAAAAACGGAAAAATAACCGTTCTAGTAGAATTAGAATTTCCTTAATTTTCTCTTAACAGATATTATTTTTATGTAAAATAATACTTTTATTCAGACATTCAAGTTCTAAGACAGAATGTATATCTACGTATCTGTGTAAATAACTAATATTTTTTATTCTTTTGTCTCTATTCATTTAAACAATAACTTTTGATATAATGAACTAGAAAAATTTATCGTCTATTATTAAAGACGCTTCTTAAAACATGCATGTTTTAATCTTGCAAAATGCATGTTCCTGTTTTATTAAGTATTGGAATGTATTAATTTTCCTGTTACAAGGTGCATTCAGTGTCATTAGAAATTAAAGTTTTTTTTTGGAGGTAATAAGTCATGCTTCACTCATGGACGTACAAAAGTCTTGAAGTTGTTTTATGTACTTCGTCAATGAGGATACTGAAGAGAATAAAATTCGACATTCACTAAGGATATGTTGGATGACACGTCAAAGAAACAAATCCATTTCTCCCTTCAATGTCCCTCTCTCCCTTTCACTTCAACATCCCCTTCACTCTCGCGCTTTCGTATTTCTAATTGCCGCATGCAAATGAAGATAGAGAGATATTAGAATGTATAATTGTATGGTCGTTAGCATGGTAATAATAGGAATTAGCCCTGCTCGTGGTGGGTGGTAGCAGGTACGTGGTAGGCCACCGTACTCGTGCTGGCCGCCTCCACCACCGCCTGCTGCCTCCAATGCAAACACAGGTCGCGACATCACCTCCACCCCCTCTCTTCCCGGCCTGGTCCGGCCCACCACCGTCCAGCTCCAGCCTATCCGGGATTCGCATCAGCATCTCAAACAGAATTTTGCACACTCCGCTTTCAAGTGTACGTTGGGTTAAGCCTATTTGGGGAGACCGTATTGCTGATTTATAGCGCTGAGTTTCGTCGCAGACACAATTATTTTAATTAATTTACGTTTTCTTCTCCGTTATTATGTTGTGGGCGTTGATTATTGATACAAATAACGAGTTTTTAAGCGAACATTTTGACTGCGTAATGTGAAAAAACGTGAGTGCAGATTACCTCGCGCTGAGTTCGCAAACACACACGGAGTACTTGTGGAGAGTTCGTTTGATTTACATCGCATCAATATAAAGTGTCGTTTCCTCCCATACGTCCCACTGATATTGGCACTATATAATTACTGCTGGCTAATAGAGTGCTAACGAGCATGAACTTACACGAATATATGCAAACATCTACTTGCTGATGGATCTAATTGTTACTCTTCATCTACTGGAAATTCTCGCATCAATATGGAAATTGCATTGAGGATTCGTTTCCCACGAGATTTATTTCGATTGAAATATGGTGTTATAGAAACAGAACGACGTATTTGTTCGCAATATTTTTAACCAAGAATGAGGAAAATTCAGCAAATTCATATAACGACACAGATTACTGTGGAAGCGGTTTAATTATCTCAGTTTTGTAAGGGAAAATGGAGATAAAAAAAGATCGGTTATTCTCTTAATGTTTAAATTTGGATGCTTAAGAGTACACAATTTGACAAATGTAGCCAGTGCAGCAGTGAATATTCTCAACCATTAAGAGAATAACCGACGAGGGTATAATTAAACGCATCGCTTCATTCTGAGCAGTTCCAGAAATATAGTTTGACATAAAGCTCTTCCAGCGACTGGCGATTGTTTTTCCTCTTCTGACTGCCCCTCTTCGACGATACATTGCCCCATAAGGGTACAAACGACAACGTTTCCTGCGCTACGAAAACGTACCCCAGCGAACAATTGACGGACGTTCCGGACTACCATGCGGTGCGCAACGTTTAATGAGGTCGCTCGCGGTAAAGGGGCACTGGAAATGGCCTCGAACGACCGAAGGCGGACCCAGTGCCGATCGGAGAAGGGGTGCGGGATATGGCCATCCCGTGTTAACAATGGAACCGGACGCCGCTACGGAACGAAAGCCGACAGTGATGCATTTGAACGGCCATCTGTAATTCGCCAGCGATTTTTCCCTTCCCACCGTTGGGATGAACTCGCGCCTCTTAACAGAGTTATCGATTCGTATCGAGGTAGACTCGATTATTGTTACGGCAATGAATGGAGCGTATCGGAAGCTAGGGTGAGGTATGACGCGCCCGTATCGATAGTGAAATCCCGATAATATTTTATAGGGTATCCATTATCCCACCCCTTGCCCAGAGAGATCGCTTTGCTCCCCCCTGCTCTCTTTGCTGCCCCTCTTTGATTCCCGCCACGCTCCTCACCATCCTCCCTCTTCACTCCCCTCCCCACTCCTTTCGAACTACGACCGCCGGGTCGCGCAGTTTAGGAAATCAATCATCGGCAGATCAGCGGAAGTGATGCGCACGTGACGTCACAACAACAGGTAGCTCTTAGAATAAGCAGCAGTTTAGTTGAAAATTGACATGAGATCTTTCCATTTTCTCTCGAGCTCATCACTCATCGAGTCTACCTGCTTCCATTCAAGCATGAGATGAATATAAATGTTTCTATTCTAAGGCGGCGTGGTTTATGTTCTCTATTTACGAGAAAATAATTCGTCTTTAATACATTTCGAGGTGTATATGAATCCTTCTTGACAAATAATAATAATATTAATAATAATACATTTATTGTCAAAAAAGCAGTTACAAACTGCGTACGACCACATGGACAATAAACTAATTTACTGTGTCTTTATATTTCAGTCTACGGAAGTTTTTGTTCTCTTGTGTGAGTTTAAAGGGCTTTTTAGAATGGTTCGTATATTTCTTCGTATTATTTTATGACACGTAATTGAATTTTGATATCAAATTAATTTGTATCGCAAATCTTGGGATTTTATAAAAGTTTCATTTTACGTATAACATTACGATTTAAAAAATTATTTTCTTTATCATCTACATTTATCGGTGAGACGTAAAAAATATTTCGGAGTTGTCCATTTTCAGGACCTTTAAAAACGCTATAAAATAAACGTTTCTCTCATATGTTCGTTGTACTGCATGGAGGATATTTACTTCAAAACATAACATAGTTCCGGAGCAAATAGTAATGTACACCAATAAACCTTGTTATACTGACCATTTGATATCCTAACAAGTCCACCATTGTTGTATATGCACACTCTGAGAAAATGACTCGCAGATTGCATCAAGAGCGACGCGCAGTTTGTCCTCGACATGCACCTCGTCTGAAGACGACGACGCAGGAGTACGAGGTTCGTGATGGAGGGGGGGGGGGGAGATGGTGGTAGAGCAGTCCACGGACGCGGCGACTCTGCGATGGCCTCTTAGCGTCCTTTGTCCTCGGCGCCGTCTGTATTGACCTTTCTGGGAGGGGGAGGGCGGCGCGGACCGAGGACGGAGACGCCGCGAGGAAAACAAAGAAGGTGGGCAGGGGCGTACAGGCGGCGGCGGCGTCTTTGTCCAGCGCCACGCGTCCGACGTTCTCTCCCCACTCCCTCCCTCGCCTCTCCCACTCTCTCCTCGAATCCAACTACTCCCACTGGCAGGACACGCCCAAGAATGGCAGAAAACGACGAGTGTGAAGTAGAAGAAGTGTTAGTGTGTCTTGGGTCCGCGATGCTGGACAGTGTTTTGTATTGCTTGGTGGTTGTAGCTCGTATAATAGCTCCGTTTCTGGAAGTGCGGTACTTTGAATGGTGGAGAACACAGCAAAAGAGGGAAGGTTGCGATACAGCAGCTATAACATGCTGACGGGTCGGTCAATATGGAAAGCTGTGAAGAAAGACGCAGATTCTTGTAGTTTGATGAGGTTTAGGACTTGTTGTTCCTAGTAAAAAGTTTGAAAATAAAAATAAGTTTATGCAGCTTCATTTTTCTTCGATTACTCTTCTAACTATAATGTAAATACTTTTTTGTGTTTCATAAAATAATATCATGTTATTTTAAGTCATGTGTAATTTAACCACATATTTTATAATAGTGTCGCACATACCAAGTTATGGTCACTTATAATTTTAAAGAAATCTTATTGTTTTGTTATTTCTTTTCAATTCAAATGATATCAGACAGCGCCAAATGTGCGATTTATGGAGATGTCATTTTAACACCCATCACATGGGAATCGGAGGGTGGAGATATTTGGTGAGGGTGGGAGGAGGGTTAAAAGAGGTTCCATATATTTTAATATGTTAATGTGGGCGAGAGTCAGAGAATCATTCTTTTTTAAATTTGATGGAGTGAAAATGATGTATAATTAGAAATGTTGCGTCGATACTGTGGACAGAATCTTTACTATTTTATTATGCTGCAAGTTTGGACATTAAATTTGTCAGAATATTATTACCACTTCTGCAAAATCATGTACCTCTTACTTGAAGATATGTAAATCATCTCATGACGCAATTGTAGACGCTATTGATGGTCACAATGAATATGTGTGATATGAAGAAACAAGACTTATTTGTGTCTAGAGTTTGTGAATGGCAAATCTGTCAAACTTAACAATATTCTCATTTACATACGTGAGGGACCAATTATAAAAAGGTAGTATTAATGAAGAAGGTTGATTTTTCTGAAGACAACGAACAATAGTGTATCTAGGGAAATGTCAAACTGATGCTCAATGAGAAATTCATGGTTCTGAAATAACTATAGAAAGCAATGATACGATGTGAACGTGAAAGCAGTAAATTGTTTTAAAATGTTGACTGAAATGTCAAAGACATGTTCAGAGAATGTGTTTTATGATTGTGAACGTACTAATTTGTAACAAGATGGAAGTACGAGTAAAACTTGTAAAGTGTATCTTGAGGTAATTAAAGTGTATTGCACTCAATTAAATATTTGTACTCATGAGTATTCATACATTCAATTTGCGACAGCATAGAACGAGTCTTACAGCATTGAAGTGATGTCAGTGCTTGCGAAGATTGTCCGAGTACCTAATGTGAGATGCCCGTCGAAATTGAAGCGTCGTGGTTTGTGAATGTCTGCCACCACCATTATACCGCCGCTGCCGCAGCCGCCGCGGCGCCGAGCGGTGATCGTGCGGTTCGACTCGCACCTCCACTGCGATCGATCCACAGAGCACCCGTCTCCTGTTACATGACAAAAGCAACTCCCCGCCGCCTCCACCACCGACACCGCCGCCTCCTCCTCCTCCTCCTCCTCCTCCTCCTCCNGCCCTTTCTTCACTCCCTCCATTTCCCAAGCACTCCGTTTCTCACCATATGCCGAGCCGCAGCGGTCGCTCTTCAGCTTTTCCCATCGCCACACAACACTACCGCCTCGCCTGCCACTCACGCGGATTCGAACAGATGCCCGCAACACGTCATGCGATATCGAGCTTGTTACATGGATGTTGAGCATAATTCTGGGTTTCCGATACGACGTTACGCCCAAGTTTCCTCCGTAAATAAGCGATATCATATACAAACTACCTCGTTATTGCATCTGAAGATATTTTGAATTAACACCAAGTTAGAGAATCCAAAGTTATCCTATATTATCAAAAACTGCATTATCAACTGGACTCTAATTCTAATAAATCTAAATCATATTTCACTTAATTAAACGTGACTACGAAAAACCACCTAAATAAGAAAAGCTAGGGGAACACAAACACGTAAATTGTGGAAGTTCTTTGCCAGTACATACATTTTCGTGTATTAATAAGTCGTTTTGAGTACACTGCAATTTCCTAGTAGAATCAAAAAGATGACTCGGTTTTGAATATTGTCATGTAGTGATTAAAATAGCATATAAATAGAAAAAAAACTCTTAAGGAAAAAAACTCTTATGGTGCGGGGATCTGTGTAGAATTATGTACTGAATAAAGGAGCATAGTCTCAAACTTTGAATATTACGAATATCGATTATACATTATTATAAATTCTCTTAGTTTCGATTTTGTACATAAAATATATAGAAAAAATATTAAATGTAATTTATGATTTATAAATCTTTCTTTGCTATTTCACTGTTATGATTTTATATTTATAAACTCTCACCGGCGTAGAAAAAAATAGATGGATCATTTGAATATGTATATCCATGTTTTGAAGATGTAGTTGGCGTGGGAACTGCTTGGTTTAGAACAGGGCGGGTCAGATCGCGTGGTGAGGCGTGATATATAGTGCGCAAAGACCTAGCCGGGGCCTAATAGCGGCGCCAAGATGCATGGGCGGCGGGTAAACAGAAGACGCGCGCCATGCGTGGGGCTCATCACGCACGCGGCCTGTCACCAAGATTTACGTCCAATCATTACCTCGTATCTTTATGGTGCGGTTCTCTTGCCCTCTCTCCCTGGTTTCTTGCTAGCGTACTGCTACCAGCTCACGATATCTCTCACCGGTGAACTTCTTCACAAACATGTTTTCCTTGCCTACATCGCCATCTTTATAACTGCACCTTAGCAACCTTTCCGAATAATTCTTTCCCATAATTTTTCGTTTCTACTTTTTGACATTTATGTGCCACAAATATTTGTATAGTATTAGCCTCAATAAAATTTTAATTTCTTAATCAACCAAAACTTTCTTGATTATATCGTTCGCAAAGATATCTGTTACTGCAGATTCCGGCAGATTAATTTATACCTTCACTTCGTCATGCTCATAATGTATTCTGATTATGTCTGTAACCATTATCATTGCTTTTATCAGCCTTTTCAGTAGTCGTAATTTGTGAAACTAATTGTTTTACTTTAAGTAAGATTTGTCCATTTAGTTTGCTTCGAAATTGAATAAATTTATATAACACTCTTTGAGTCATACCCCTTCAAAAATGTCTTAGAATTTGAAAATTCATAATGAGTGCATTATGTAAATAATTTACTATCCTTTCATTCGTTTTTCAAAACACGTTAAAGTATCTTTTTTAACCATTTGTATTTTAGAAAAACTTCTTCTCTCAGTGTCTTTGTATTTCTCAAGTTTTATTTTGAATGCTATTAATTTCTATAGTTTCTCTTCTCTCAATTTCTAATCTCAACCTCCCGTAAATCTCCTGACCCATGCGGAATTTCTTTCCATTTAGGACGGATCGCGCGTCAGTTTCTCTGCTTCTCCGCTACCAATTTATGGCGCTTTGTCTATTTATTCTCTTTCTCCTGGTTATTCCCTCCTGGTGCTACGCTGAACGCTCATGTACATCACTCATCTCTCTCCCAACTCGTTCTTACACTGCAAACGAAATAAACGAAGGTTCTCTTCAAATATACAAAAAAGATTATCTCTCAGTTCACACTTACGTGTGATGATAGCTTTTATTGCTGGTGTTAAGAACAGTTTTACGATATCATAAAATGCAAATATTCTGACGTAGGTCATACAACGTACTCTTCGGTGGTTATTATGCGTTGAGGATGCGTACGGTTAGCAGTATATTAATATGACTTTGCATTCGTGGTTTGCTATTATCCAACCTAAGAAAAACAGTTAACATCGGAAAAGTGCAGTGTCTGGATTTATGTTGGTAACCGATGTAGTCACTGTAACCATCGGAAAATTTACCATCTATCAGCGTACATTAAGTTATATTACCAACAATTCCGCTTAAATTTTGACTGCTAAAGTACTACTAATATTCGCTAATTACGTTGCTTTATTATTATTATTATTATTATTATTATTGTTGTTATTTGCACATAGTGAGCCGTAACACGAGATCTTTACCCTGGTTTTTATTGTGTTGTATTAGTTTTGATGAGTTGGTTATAAATACAATTGAATACACTTTGTATTGTAGTTGTAACATGTACAATAGTCCTTCGACATTAATTCCTCCCCTGTACAATTTTTTTTCTTATTATTATGATGCAAAAATAGCTAAAATTAATTATGAATATTCTGTCAAAATTATATTTGAAAGTTTTAATTAAAATATTTCTTTTCATATAACGTGTTCTGAAAATCAGTTTATAAAGGCCAATTTAAGTATGCATTACGAAGTACTGCAAAATGTTTTGTTTTTAAATAAAGAACGAAGTAAATCCCTTTTCGTGCTCATTGTTGGTATACCTTTTCTAGACTTTTAATTTTCCTTCCTTCATAACTTCCCTACGAAACATTACATTAAATAGCTATAGTAGTGGTTGTTGGCGGAACTTGTGTACCTCAGAGCCCTGAGGCATCTTGAAAGATTGCCTCGGGCGACGTGGGTCTTTTTATCTATCGTTATACAGGGAGAAAATTATCCGTTTGAATTAATGAAAAATATTGAAGAACAAAAGGGTGAACTCTACTATTTCCATATATATTTGTTGAAAATTCTCTTTCTTTTAAATCATGCAAACATTTTTCAGACTACATATTGATACAAGACAATGGATTTAAGATATTAAAATTCTAAAATTTATTAGAGGTTCCACCATAGTATGTTTACATTGTCAGATATAAGACATTTAATACCAAACTACATTTAATTAACCTCCACCAGAACCTGTTAAACTGTTACGAATTGGAAAGATTCTTAGTACCTCCTCGGTAATTAAACAAACTCCTATAATCACATATTGAACGATCACGGGTTTATGGATTCATATCTCAAATATCTCGTTGTTTGTTGTAGTTTGGTGTTTCTTATGGAATGAACAACGAGTTGCTTGCAGTTACCGGCAACTAATCTACCGATGGCTATGCAAAAACGTTCATTGATAGTACGTAACAACGCCTCTTCAACTATCAGAAACCCTGTAAGCTGACAGTCGTGTACACGACGATTTAGAGTTCGGCACAAATAAAATTACTTGGTATCCGTTTTTAGGAAGACTACATTTATAATTTTCTAGGATAAATTAATGCCATAAATTTATATTATTTTGATTTAATCGGTTGATTTTGTACATTAGTTTGTTGTTCTAGCCTTCGTTGAACCGCTGAGAGCGATGAAAACTCGTCGAACAATATCTGGACACCACATAAAGTGATTTTTCTGAGGTGATTGATCATTTCAATAGATATTTTTCTCTCAACGTTGAAGTAAATGAAGTCAGTACGTTTAAACTATTATAAACTAAGAGTGAGTGAAATCCCAAATGTTTCAAGTACTTGAATTTAAACAGTCGCATTATGTTTTAAAATAAACCAGTTTCCCTTTTAATTATTTTTTTCTGGCACAATATATAAATAACTTCTAATACATAACCATATATACAACGCAGAAGGTAAAGAAGGGCTTTATTATAAACTATATTTTGTACAAGTAATTCATAAGAGAATTTAATGCCACAACGGTTAAAACACAGAGAAGAATAAATCTGGAAAACCTAAAGTAAAGAAGGTCATAAGAATTAAAACAAAATATAGCTCTCGTAGCGATAAAGTGAGAAACAAAACACAAAACTAAACGCCAAAATATAAAATAAAATCATTGGATTTAGAACTATTTAATCTTTAATGTTTGGAATAAAATTTACTTAATTATTACCGGATAATTACTTACTTAAATATTGCCATATTATGTACATATTGGGTACAAAACACAGATAAATACATTTTTTATGAAAGCAGACTAAAATCTGGAGAAATTAATATATTCCATATGAGTTAAACATTGAATGTTCATAATACAAAACAAAGTGTCATAATAAAGGTTTTGAAACGTAATAATTACTGTTGCTGGTCACTTTCATCAAAATACATGTGAGACACGTAATCGCACAAGTTGCAGAGCTTGAAGGAAAAGTGACAATAAGTAATTCATTTATAGGAACTATCACGGTTACCTGCTTAATTGACATTACTCAGATCCTGAACCTCTATTCTCGACGATTTAAGAATACAAATCAACATGTGCCATCGCCTTACTTAAGTCATTTCAATTCCTTCTCCATTTCCTTTCCCTGTTTTTTCCTACAAGACACGAGACTATTTTCTTCGGAGACTTAAAATGCATTCATTCGGAAATATCAGCGATTAGCAAACAGGATCGTGATTTCACGGGTTGTAACCCAACGGATAGCTTCTTTCTAATAGTGATGTGTAAAACGGTTTTGGACTCGGTAACCTTCGACCACTTAGACTTTGATAATGCTTGTAACAGGGTTTGCTCTGTTATTGCTGTTCTTCCTACACCGCCTTTCCGCTGACATAATGATAATAATAATGAGATCGAGCAGAACGTCGAAGAGGATGGGGTTGGGTGTATATCTAATTGCGCTTGGCGGGTCACGTCTCTCCTCTGAGGTTACACTCCCATTCCTCGCTGGCTTTCCGCTTCTCCCTGTCTCTCCCTCTCTCGGGCCACTGCGGGATGCTTTCCGAAGAGAGTGAGATGAGAGGCAGTGCCATTTTGTGAACACATTAAGAATAACAAACGCCCCGTGATAACGATTATGACGTTTCCAAAACGATGTGCCCTATTGTTCTTGAGCCCTCCGTCTGAGAGTGGTGGCGTCGGAGGCTAGATTGCCCTTTATTTCCTATTACTGTTAACTTGAAACAGTCCCCGCCAGGCGCTAGTCCGGAGTGATACTGACAATCAACAAGAATGACCCTAAACTGCTCCCTGTTGGACAGTCTAAGACAAATGCTGCTGCAATTCAAACTTAGACCATAGGCGGTTAGGGAGGGGCTGATTTTGCGAGAGAGGATGGGGTGGAGGGGTCAAATCACGCGTGGGCATTGCATTGGGGCTGCTGTCGAGCGAGAGACGTGAGGACACTGCGAGTTCGTGTGGCGGAAATGAACTTTCCAGAAGGTTCCTTCGTATTTTGACGGCGTGTGTTCGTATTATGAAAGTAGAACGAGGATATGAAATGAAAGCTTAGGTCTGGAGGAAAACGTTCAGAAGATCTGCAGTGCACCTCAGCATTTAATTTTTGATGTTTGCCGTCTCCGGTTCCCGTAAGACTCGTACACTTTGTTTAACGGGGTAACTGAGAAAATAGAATTTTAAACGGAAAGTCATTAGAATTAATAGTGAATAACGATGTTTACAAAGAATCTAATGGAACATTGGGTGCATAAAAATTTCATTTAAAGTATTCCATAATTTCATGTTGGTAGAAAACATTTTCTCTTTACGACAGCATATGAAGTAACTAATTCAATTACATTTCCATTTTAATTGGGTTTTAATTTGTTTTCAAACAAGGTATCATACGTTGTACGAAAAACTGAACTTAAAGTTAAATTACTTCATTCATATTTAAACGCAACTTGAGTGGAATATGTGGTTCACTTTTATAAATCACAATTTTTTTTCTGTATAGTGCACATTTTTTGCTGAACCTTCCTGGAATAACGTGCTAGTAGCTGAATAAATCAATGTAATGGATGATGATAAAATCTGAAATAAACAATGCTTTTACGTTATTAATATTTAATTTATAATTAACGTGTGTTTTATGAAGAGAAAGTGCGAGAATTTTATCACGGAAATACTTTATTTCAATTTATTTGATTACTTATAATAAAAATAGGACTACACGGTGATTTTTTTGAGTGAGCAGAGAGCAGATTTAATGAATAATTAATAGGATGAGAATAAATTTATTCCACAAAAAAATACATGAAAATCAAGAGAAGATATTTGGAATTTCTAGTCATCTTGATAAGTTATGAAGCCTTGTTCCAGTTTTACGTAACATAAACACTTCCATTGGGTCCTTACTATTTGGCGCCTGTCTGGCCGCGATTATAAGTAATTTTATTTACGCTGAGCAATCATGCTGAGCGAAACATTTCGAGACATTCTCTTTTCCTACCGGCGACAAAAGCTATCGCAGGAATCTTCCGCTAGTCACCACACCTCATCTTTTTATGCGTCCGACACGTGCCTCATCGTGTTTTTCGCGAAGTGAGATTCGCTCTCCCTCGGACGAAGGAAGTTGCAGGCGCGATCCCTTCGCGATGGCAATGAAGGTGGTGCAGCAGCACGCTCGCTGTGATGGTAGCGGGCAGTGGCAGCGTGTGCGCGGCCAGAATAGTGGGGTGACGTAACGGATGAGGTGGCGGTCGGCGGCGGCGGCGGTGGTGGTGGTGTGGCGGCGGCGGTCAGTGGGCGCCGCGGCAACGATGGCGGAGGAAACCGGCAATTCTCGTGACAGCTCTCTGGAGACTCGTAGAGACGTCTGCGTCGTGCTGCTGCAGGGGGTGATGGAGGCGGCGGCGTCGCCGGAGACCGAGGCTCCGTGGCAGCCGACGCCACAAACTGTACTCTGCGCCACTACACGCGACGATTCGCAATGGGTTACTTGGCCCCAGCGCTCTCCAACGAAAACTCAGATTTCGTTTTCTTCTGTCTCGTTACGTCCACTGGCCGCCGGAGTGGGAAAAAACGTAAACACGTTTTTATTCTCCAAGTTGATGAAATTCTGTTCACATGTATTTGTTAGGACTTTGGTTGTAAAATTGTTTTGTAAACTCGGACTGATTCTAGAAAACAATTTCTTTGTTGACGTAATTTCGACTACGTTTGTTCAATGACCTTTTTCATACCACAAATTAAAACTGTTCATACAAATTGATTAAATAGTTACTAATTTGTTTTGTTGTTTTTTTAATGTTTTAATGTATATTTTTGTTGGTGCTGGAGAGTGAATGTATGTGAGACTGACTTGATATTTAACCACAAATTTTAAGTACTACAAAAATGTATAACCGATTTAATGTAATAAAAATATAACAAATGTTAGAAATAAAACGTTGTAAATTATAAGTCAATAATAGAGAAATGAAAAAGTAGTTGACAATATGACTTCGATATAAGGATAAATTGTTATATTTCTGACCAGACAGTCCAAAAATAAAGTTTTTAGAATTACGTTCTGAAGTATAAACAGAAACAATAACTAGTATTGTTTTTCGTTTCTCAAGTTGACTGCCCGTATTTCTTTCGCTTGCATTATGTATTGATGTTAAGGTTTTCCACAAATGAGAATGCTTGCCTTCGAAGAATTTTGTTCCCAAAATTCACCTTTCCTTTCCTATATTTATTTAAATTTTTGTCCCATGTTTTACCTTCGTTTCTTATCAATATGGGCATAATTCAGCTATTCACTATCCCGCACCATCTTTTACGGTATGAGAGTAATAAGCTATGTCGTGATAAGCGGGATTGCCTAGAAAAGAGGTATTAGCCGATGTTTTGCTACAAATTGTTTCCAGATAACACTCTGAAATATACACATAAACTGGAAAATTCACGAAGATTTATATTGACGTAAATGACTCTACTACATGTGTTGTAAGTTCGTACATAGGTAGAAAGAGATGACTTCATTCGCCTCTGTGAGTTCAGTCCTAAGAAGTGATGAAAATCCTGTGATATTTCAGACAATTCTTCATTATTAATTCACATACACAAGGAGAAAAATGTGGGTGAAAATAATGTACTCAACAGTTTTTAAAAAAATCTTTAAAATTCAAAGTAAAATATATTTAAGTAATCACACTTCTAACTTTTTTTCCTTAATAATAAGTAATTCGTATATTATTCATTTATATTTATCTGTCCTACTGGCAATATTATAACAAACCATAAACTGAATTTAAAAAGAAGCTAATAAAAAGTGAATAAGATGGATTATCTATAATTGTAAGATAAGGATTAAATTTTGGCATTATTTTACGAAATAAGATTATGTGTTTTGCATTTACTTTTGTATTTCGAATGTAAATAATCATTATATGCGTTGCACTATATTTTACACATGATAAACTAAATTGTTTGGGATGAAAATGAGCTATACTATCAACGTAAAATACTAAGCAATTACATTTGTGTATTTATATTGAGTAAATTAAATGATATTTGATTTTATTCAGTTGATCAATTCCGAGTAAATAATATCGCTTTTGGTAGAAAATTAGTTCACGCTTTAGTATATCATTCATCACGGGGATGTTGGTGTACTGGACTCAGTGATCAACATAATTTTCTGAACCATTATGTTCCCAAAATAAATCTTCACAATATGCTCCTGTGAGTAAATCCTAAATACGACCCTTTCCTTTTCTGTTATACATGAAAATGCTTCTACTTACGGCGTAGAAATTGTGGATGGAAATATTCAATACGACTACGGTACGTTACGAAAGGGTTTTCTTTCTCGGACGTAGTATTTGAGTTATAGTGAGAATTCCTGAAAATATTTTTTAAAGAATGGTGATGGATGGTCTCAAAACAAGAATATATGGGTACATTGTATATCGTCTTTGAAAGATTGATTTTATTTTTCTTTTCTTTAAATTGTTGAAACATAATTGTTTACAAAATGGAATGACAAATATTATATATTCAAATGAAAATTGAGTACATTCATATCACAATCCCTAAGATAACATTCCTTTTGATATAAACGAAGAATAATAAATGAGTCGCTATCACACAGCGCTAGGAGCTCGTTGTGAGTGCAGTGCCTGACACCGCAGTCGCCACGCGTCGCGTCGTCCGACCCATTTTCCTGCACCGCAGTCTCCTTTTTTACGTCTCGCTCATTATTTCGTCGTAGGAACGGGGGTAGATGGTGAAACGAGAAGGCGGTGAGCGACAAGGAGGAACCTGAGGGAAGGGGGTTGAACGTCCGAGCGGCGGCGCGTTTTTACGCCTGCGACTCTTGCGCTATTTTTGTGCATTGCCTGCACGATCGCACCCTTTCTCACCCTCCCTCGACCTCCTCTTCACTGTCTTCGAACACGAAGGTTACCTGCCTACCTGTCGCCTCCAGCGTCGCTGCCCACTGCGTCTCATTACCCGCACGGACAGGGTTGCCCAGAAGCAGGGAATGTAACTATTCATGTGACATAATGGTACATACAACAATATATTGCGCTTGTGTTTCAGATATGCTATAAGGCATATTAAAATTGAAGATTCTTCATAATTTTTGAGAATTTTTAAATGTATTATACCTTTTGCGTAGATTCCGTTTCAATTCTGTTTTAACCTTTAATTAAATTTCTCTTTAAACATTATTTCCGAAAGTTTATACTATAGTTCTCATAATATCTTGAATGGTAGACGATGATTTTCCTCCGGTTTTAGGAAAACGCTACCGATGAATTTGACTTCTTTTGTTTCAATAAGACACAGTACTTCATTGACTGCTTCATTAAGTTTCATTTTGGGTTTTCACCATCTCAGATATCAAATTTCCAGTCTATTCTATGATTTTCAATGACTTCTTCTAATTGTTTCTGGCGTTTTAGTTTGTTGTAATATATCATGTTCCTTTAATTCTCCTCTGCTTCATTGTCACTTCTAATATTTCCCACAAACTTTTAATTTCCTTATAAATCTGTGAGTTTCAGTAACAACCAGGTAACTACACTTTTTGAAACAAAACGAGATAATCTATCAAAAATGTTTCTTTTTTGCTAAGTTTCATTCGCATTAGTCTAAACTGTTCAAAAACGCACTATCAACTCGTATTGAGGAGTGAAAATTTACAAACAAACACTAATAAAACCAATAACCGTTTAAGTATAACTTTAATAGAAATAAATAGGTTTCCAATACAAATTCTCTAAAAATTCAAGTTTCTTCCAACTACATGAGTAGAAACTTGAGAATTTAGATAAATAAAAAACTATTATGTAAAAACAATATTTTATCTTCGCAATGAACTATCATAATAGCACATTACATAAAAGTTAAATGCCAAGGTAATAAGAGACAAACGTTTTGGAAACTTTAAACGTCTATAACTCAAAAATGTGAGAATGTACACTTACCGGGTTATTACCGGAAGACACATATATAATCATTAATTGTACTTTCCTAAACAATTGCGGTAACCAAATATAATTGATGAGTATTGGTCGAGTAATTTGAAATTTGAAGATTACGTTTTCATCAGGGTTGTTCTACATTCACAATATTACCTACTAATTCACCTCAAAAAGTATATTCACATTGCTGTGCAATATAATTCTGAAAAATGTATGTATAATTTGCTTCCAATCGTGAAACTCTTATAAAGATGTTCTCATTAGAACGTTGACTTTGATACATGAATGCACTATGCTAAAATTTTGAATAAAGTATTCAAAGTATTGAATGAAATGTTCGATTTCGAATTGAGAGAATACTGAAAAACATTTACCAGATACATTGTAAATTGAAATCTGTGCGACAATCTGTAACTAAAGGAGGCAAATATTTGAGAAGACACAATGTTCATTTGAAAGTTTCTGGGACTAGCTCAGTTTGTATTTAAAGAATGGACATCCCTGCCAGTGGGAGAATGAACGCTCGTTGCCTTAGCTATTACCTTCGTCTGCATGGGCGCTGCGACATGTTGCCGTGGATGCGTCAGCAGAAACGCTTTGAACCCATTATGGCGCGCGGACGTTGTAGCGTGTTTTTTGTTACACCAAGTATTTTTCTTCTTCCCTTGTTTGGTCCATACACACTTTAAGAGCCACTCGTTACATTCCTCTTTAGCAGGAATAAAAGTTAATTGAATGAGAGCGTGAGAAAGTAACATAGATGAGAGGAAAAATATACACAATATGATGACTGTGGCTCATGACTGTCTTGTTTAATTTATGCATCAAAATTCTTCCAAGAAACTTGATGGAACAGTTAATATTTTGTATTACAAATGTTACTAAAATTAACTTGTTCTCGCTAAGAAGTAGTAGAATGTTCCCCTCTTTATTACCTTTTGAGAGCAGTTGCTCTTTATTTCGATAGTTCTTGTTGTAATATGAACAACTGCCATTACGTACTTTCTATTTTTAAATTCATAGATTATTGTGGGGCTTATAGCTAATATAAATTCATTATTACTTACTCGTATAATGTTGTAATAATCATTAGATATCTTTCAAGTACTTGGCTCCTCTGACGGGACTATCTGTTTTTCACAAATTACTCCGTGGCAGGAGTAAATATTTCACAGGTGAGTGGATTTTTCTTCCGAATTATTGGCGGTGTGCCCTGCGGCGCAACGGAAGCGTCTCGTGTATCTCCGCCACCGACCTCCATCTTCCTCCCACCTTCTATACCACCTCTGTCGCTTGCGCTGCACTTTTCCTCGCTTCATAATTTAACCTTTCCCGCCTTTGAGGCTCATCCATTTCAAATCTTGCTCCTTTTCTCGCGACGCTATCGCCTCCTAATCCCCCCTCTTGACGCCCCCTCGCTATCGACCTATCGACCGACCGGTCGACCGGAGCTCCGACGCCTTCGATAGCACCGGCTAATGCATTCTCACGAGTTCATTACAAAATCGTTTTCTGTCGCGTCTGCCTCCCTAGCCATCTCCGCCCGTCCGCACGCCGCGCATCGCCGCCCTCGCCCCTCTCGGTCTGTCGGATCGAACCCGCGTCGCTTCTGTCTCTGCCTCTAAAGACTTCCTGGCTTAACTGCCGGCTTCGTTGAAAGGCGTTATTATTTTGTGAATATTGATTACGGGGCATAAAATTGCAGGTCTGCTCTTAAGTTAGATGACTTATTGCTTCCTGAGGCGGGCCCTAAACTGTAATTGTTAGCGCGGTATTGAAGTCGTTAAGCAAGACTAGCGTCTCCTCAGCGGCTGCACAAAGGCTTAACGACTGCTGTCGTTAGATAGCGCCTATGTCGTTGCGACTCTACTTCGATGTGCGGAATCCATCCCCTCGCCATTCCACAGCGAGATTGATTTTCGGCGGCGGCGTGTGCAAACATTAGGCCACCAGGGTGGTAGTGTCCCCGCACGAATAGATAATGATGTGAGCGTGTTAGCAGGTGTGTCCCACTGCTGGCTCTGGTTTACATGCGCATACAAAAACAACATTGGGTTTGTAGAGATGGAAGTAGAAATATTGGTAGGAAGCTTGGAGGAGCTATCCATACCAAATTACTTTACATCATTTTAGCCACAATTGACATAATAAATTATGGAAATTTGAGAATTAATTTTTTTGTTTTATATGTGATGTTGGATTGGTGTAAGGTTGTATGTTACGTTAATACATTTTATGTAAAATTACACTTTCAGATCTCTGAAAAAGAAATTTGGCAGACTTAATTTTGGATTTTAGTAAACAGTGACATAATATTTACCTTTAGTATCACTCATTATTATCGAAACATTATTTAGATATCCATCTTTACATTAAGTATTACGAGTGACTTTTTCTTGTTAATAGAATGTCGTTGAACTGTGATAAATGGTTTTAATCTGGAACATACGAAAAGGCACCTCGTCACTGGCTACAATGATTTACGGCAGAAAGATAAGATCTTCAGATTAATCATGAAAGCAGCGCTTTTCAAAGCGTTCCATCTAGTAGACTAACTAACAACTAAAAAATTCATTGTTCGCCATGTAGAATGCTATAATTTTTTTAGATGTAATGTGTATATGTTCAATTTTCTTTTCTTTCTTTATACTCATTTTTTATTCATGACTATGTGATGAAATGTTTTTGACTCTCTGGACTTCTTTGATTCTTTGTATCTTAATTTTTTATCAAAATATTTAGTAAATGAATTTGGTATTAAGAGGTACAAATAAATTAAGGGATATAAGTGTATGTATTAAATTGAACAAAGTACAGCGAAGAATGATGTTCTACTGGAACAGAAATATACAATATTGCATCGCTTTCATGGTTGTCACTGTAACATGATCCAGCAGTTAATGAATGATTTCATCACAAGTTTCAAATGCTGAACTTGGTTACAATCATTCACTTCATTCATTATTTTATTCCTAATCACTTTATTATTCCTTCACCTTCATCTATATCCGTCCTCAGTATTCGCAAATTAAAGATTCTCTTTTTTTATCACTTATATTCACGATTAAATATTTTCTCAGAGCAACGTGTTCAAAATTTCTTAGACAAAAGTAATTTGTTTGTGTTTTTTCGCTGATTCATCATTTCCCTTTGTTCACGTCAAAAAACACTGTTCCAATCTTTTGAATACTTCTGTCGCTGATCCTTCTTCACACACGAGACCCACATAACCTCCCTGGTTCGCACTTTTTTCTTTGAAGAACGCCTAATAAAAAGTGTTCGGCGTGCTCGTTCGCCGGCGCGCGTCCAGTGGGGCAGTCGTCCTCACCCTCTTCCTCTTCCCACAATGCACACACACTCCTCCCACGCCCTCTGCCGTCGCGGCCCTGTCCCACACGCGTAGCAAGAGCCGCTTTCTCATCGGGCGTTCTTCTCCGTCCTATTCGAAACCATCACCCCGCGCGCCCGCCTTCCTCGTCCAAAGCGGGTCTCCAAATCATCCAATCAATTGCTAGACCCCTCGCTCTGCCTCTCTCCCCAGTTCCACCGTCTTACCCCTCTTCCAACTCCCACGCTCCGGCAACCGGCAAGCGCCCCTCCGATCTGGCCAGAATGCAATCATTCTTTCCACTTTCATCCCTGACTGCGCTCCGGCGTGTGTGTGTGTGAGTGTGTGTGTTCATAAAACGAGTGTGCTAGAGGGACGGGTTGTGGGAGCGTGGGTGGGACAGAGGAAGGAGAAGGCTGTATCCGGGTTGGTTTCCTTTACGTCTTAAAGAGTATGGATCTAACGACGCGTCGTGGCTATAACAGCACCTGGCGCCGTACTTTGTGCGTTAGTTTCAGCAATGTTTCGCATCCAGATTATGTTTAACCTATGTTTAACCTGTGTTTACGTAATGTTACGACATAATTTCTGGAGTCCCATAGACTATTTATTTATTATAGACATACCTTATGATAGCTTTAAAATATGAAAATTAGTAAATCTACAATAATGAAAATTGGTAATCTAATAATCGTGAGCATCATTTATCACGTGTACAGTTTCTAAAGGAATAATTTTTGTATTTACCAAAACCGAATAATTCTTTTATAGACTTTTTGAGACTTCATTAATTTTAATATTTATGATACACTATGATCGTCGTTTAAAATATTGCAATTAAGGTTCGAACACGTGAATTCGGAAGAGAAACTACATGTAATAGTTAAACACATGAATAGTGGATGTCTGTCGGAATCCTACACTTCTCAAACTGTGGTGTTAAAACATAATTGAATTTCCTCTCTGGAAATAATAGGAGCTGTAATGCGAAAGTAATTCGCTGAAAAATTGAAATATCCTTATTATGTATTTACTTATATAAATAACAATTTCAGTGCAAAGTTTAGAATCTTAAAATGAGTATTTTTCAATGTTCTGTTTCAAAACACGTAAAGAATATTTTAAATATGTTTTCCTAGTTTTTGTGTAATATATAAATAATTTATTAATTTAGAAAACTGTTTTTAAATTTATTCTTACCCATTTATAATAATTTCCTTAATATTCCATTGAGAAATTTTGTTGGAAAAGTTTTGTTTCCAAATAAAATATTATTGGTCGAAAGCTAGTATGCTCAGGAACTTTTTTCTACAAATGTTAGAAACGTTTAGAAAAACGTATCTTCATGAACTGCTTTTCCAACAAAAAAATTAAAATAAATATTTTTTCAAAAGGAAAATTAAATTTATATTTCGATAAAATCCTTTCTTTGGAAAATGGAGGGTTTTGATTTCTGAAATACATCTCCAGAACATTTTTTCTCGAGGTCACTGCCCATAAGTCTGTGTTCCTCATCAACCAAGACTCAGCGTCACTTCTTTGGTTCTCAAACTGGCCATCAGGCGCGTTGACAACGCTTTCTTTGGGCGCGCCTATTAGGGTTATGCGCGACGCGGTCAACATCGATTTTTAAAACCCTCTGCGTTCTTCTCGCGCCTCCATTACTCTCGCGGAAGGTGGGGTAGGGGTGTGGAGAGTAAAGAGCGGGATAAGAAGGGAAGAAGGGTGTCTCTTGTCTCTCCGCGCACTTTACAGCTACAGCAAAAAAGTCTTAGCCATATGACGTAGTCCTGGCGGTGGAGGCCGGTAGGTCCTTCGCCGACGATTTTTTTTTCGCCCCTACCGAGAATTACAAGAGAATTGTGGGCGAGAGAGCGCCACCCGGAGTGGCCGCTGTGTTTTGCTCCGCCACCACTTCCTGCGAAGCTCTAAGTACAAAGGATTTGCGAAATGTGTTCAGGGCTTTTTAGTTGAAATTTTCAGCGAGACGTTGCGGACTGGAATAAAAACATCCCTCTTCCCTCCTCATTCTCGTACGCCCTTCCGCGGAGAGTACGAGGAAAGATGTAAATCGCCTAAAAAGTAACATGCTGTGTTTGAAAAAGGAGCGAAAGTTTTTTGTGGTACTCGAATTCCCTTCACCACTGAAATGCTCTAATTGTACGTTTCTTTGAACAACTGTTTTGAATCTTAAGTCGTCGCGTTACGGTGTTGGATTGTGATTGCGACTGTAGTTTTGCGTGCGTTTTTGTTATACGCACATGGGACACGGTCTGTCACACTTGCATTGAGGAGAGAAACTCAAACTCGCGCGATTGCGGAATACATTGTTTCCGGTTAAATAAAGAAAATAAAAATCCATAAATCCTTTATCATTCGGAGGACAGTTTTTCATTTTGGTTCAAATTAATTATTCAACAAAACAAATTTCAGAACATTACACTTATGTCTTTCTCACGCATGTTGGTTGATAGATTCAATAGAGCCTACGTCCGGACAAGACTCATTTCCGAGGAATTCAACTGGTAGTATTAATGCGTCATACTCAGATACGCTAATTTCTTTAATGATTTTTTTATATTTATTTTAAACATCATTATTTTCGTAATGTTGTTAACTTATTCATATTACTTCGATAAAATATAAATCTCTTTTTAATCAATGCATTACTTTTGAAATTGATGTACTAAAAATTATAATAACTTCCATTCCTCTCTGCATGCAGCAAATTTTTTGCATCTCAATATACAGAATGATGAGCTAATTTGTAATTAGTTTCATCAAATTATAAGACCAGAGTATGAATTCACAACACGCTAGATAATCAGTGTTTTCCAGAGCATGAGGAGTTATTCCAGGGATAGTAGGAAACAGTCACTGGAGAATTAGCAGAAAGAAAGGATTAGAAAAAGGAACTGAAGTAAATTGATCAAGTATGTGACGTGGAAACAATTAAACATAAAGGTGCGAATAAACTGGAAATCTCTATGGGAAGTAACTTAGTTCGAAATGTCGATGAACTACACATGATGATTCCGAATGTTTCCAGATGTGTCAAAAAATGAGTGTGCATAGCAATCGGGTATTCATAATTATACTCACAAATATTGACTCCTAATAATGAAATATAATTCATTCATGTTAGACGTTTATCACTTGCACGTTAATTATTGATTTTACTTCAATCCTACATTAATTGATTTATGATTCGTTTTATATTTGTTGGTATACATAACATTTTTGTTCTTAGTGGAAAAATACACATTTGTTTCTCCATGTTTTTGTTTGCGTGAAGAAATTCCTTCAAAGGAGTAGAAAACAAGTATTACTTTTTAGTAACTCTTATTTTTTATAACACTAATTTTTACAACAATTTTATTTTTGAGAGCAATAACATTTCTACGAGGTGTTTGTAAATGGTACGATATATTAAACAAAATTCATAAGTTTGGGATGCATGAGCAATTGAGCATAGGCTCATCTGTATACTTTATAAAATCGAAATTTATATTTAATGTTACTTTTTTCAATCTAACATTTTATTAGTACTTTGTTATCACTTCCACTTTGGACCTCTTCTTATCACCCCATCAAAATATTGTTCATTTCCTTGTATTTTTGAATGAAATATATTATAAAGAAATGAAAAAAACACCGTCTTCCCTGTTAAAAGAATGTAAATTACAGAGTAAATTAGTTCTAAACAAAAGTAAATTACTTTATTATTGTATTATATTTTCTAGGGGCACTTTTTCCTGGATATAAACCTTTAGTTTGATGAAGCAAGCTCTTGAATTACTAGTAGTAGGAAAATTATTGACATGTATATTTTTAATAACTTAATTGTAATCTTCGCGGATAACACTTTTTAAAATACAATTGCAATGCGGGTCGCTTAAGCTATTTCATAAATTGTACTATGAAGGATGCAAATTACACATACTCAATACTTATACACTCACAAACAATTCAACTTGTACATTTAAGATGTATAATTTGTTTATTGTCATATTATGGAAAGATTGAGAAACGTATTAGAAAGTATGTGTTATGATATTGCATCATTAGCTCATTTTTTCTTTGATCAGACAACATGAGTAAAGGTTTTCATATTAATACCATACGTTTATTATTTTATTTCCTATTTTAATTAACTGAGACAGTTTAGATTAATATTTTTTTAATAATAATAATTTATTACTCTGTAAGTGAGCAATGGTCGGTGGCAGATTAAAAAGAATAAAAGTATACATATAAGGAGTTAAATAAGAAATCGAGCACACAAATATCTATAAAACAGACATAAGCACACATGGTTAGAAAGTTCGTACTGAAGGTAACACCGAGAAGGAAATTATTTTTAAAGAATTAATTATTGACACAAAGCTCATATGTGTATATATTCACATACATGTACAAACATACATGAATATATTCTCATATGGTACACACTATAATAGAACCGCAATTATTTTTACTTGAATATAAAATCACTTTTCTTTTGAGGATATTCTTTGGTGTCAGGTCGAATAATGTTGTTTTCAAAGATCCAAGAAGGCAGTGAAACATGATAGTCATAAAGCCTAAGCAACACTAGTTATCATTAGATGACATTCTCATTTTCCCTCGTATATTCTGATTCCGGCCATCCGCAAGCTCTGTCCCGAATCCTGCCCCAACTCACCTGCTAGACGGCAACCCTTGCCCTTGTGTCCTCCGCGCCCTGGGGGCAATCCAGGCTCCCTCCCGCGGGTGCACGTTCATCTCCCTTAGTGAGCGACCTCACCTGACTCCTGCGGATGACCCTTGCCTCTAGCACTACCCGCTCCCACCGCGCCCACGGCGCTGTCCGTCCGTCCGCTCCACGCGACGTTCGCGCACGTTACACCTAAATAGGCGTTATCTATCTCCACCGCCCCTCTCCACAGTACACGTGAATATTCGTGAAGTCTGGATGAATACCGGCGCTTCGCGTCGTCTGAGTAATTAATATCCTCCGCTTATTTATTCCGACGGCATCCGCTCCTTGAATAGAGGTCCCACCCACCTTTTTTATTCTCCCTCACTCCCATCCCCGAAAAACCGCCAACCGTTGTATAACACTTCCTGGCGAATGCACCGCGTCCAAAGGACAGGTGTATATCTCGCAAATGATGATTACATTGCCTAATGGGAGGATCGTGTCAGCGGAGGAGCGGTGGCGGGAGTGGCAGTTACGGAGGGCGGACTTGTCTAATGGGAGATAGGCGGGTAAATGAGGCGGGGCGGAGATTAGCGTTCGGGTCAATCGCGAGTGGCGCCGCTAATGAGGCAGCAGCCATAAAGGGCAACGACGCGCCGTCGGGCGTGAAAGATGAGTTACTTTATCAATACATTGTGCCTTGTGGGTGGTTTGCTCCATCGAATTGGCGGGAGCTTTCATCATGAAATCTTTGAAGAAATGTTTCACAGTCATTAAGAGGATGAATTTATTCCATCAATTTACCTGTTCATTATTTTTATTCAATGTTTTTGATTATTTAAATTTATCGATTGAGTTCTTGATAGGGGTGGGAATGCTTTGATATTATTTGTGTTCTGTAACTAAGTACGACAAAACTATGTATTGTCGAGAATTTGCTGAGAAACGACAAACACCATAACATTTTGACTGCATAGCTTATTCTTAAAATATCCAAATTTGTTGGAAGACAATTACATTGCCTTGAAGCTAAGATGCAAAACTGACATCCAAAAAAATTTCGCATTCTTATTAAAGATTTTTTAAGGGTCTCCTCCATGACATTGTAAATGAAATGTAGTGAATATCTTTCATCAAAGTACTATTTATGTGAATAAAAATAGTTAATGCATCTCGTTAAATATTAAAAACAAAAAAATAATATGTATTTTACAATAATTGCTAATATTGATTATGAAGAGAAAGAAGATACAATCCAATGGGTTCGATTTTTAATATTTCAGTTCAAATTGGTTGTAACGCCACTTGCATTAAAGTTTCAGTAAAAAACAAAAATTCAGTAATTCAGCATGTTACAAGAGCAGACGTTTTCATGAGCATCTCGTGAGATTATTCATTAAAATTGTGGGTCAAAACTTAAATGGGATCCCGTTTTCCATTTCTAAATTCCGTTTATTTATCAGGAATCACATTATATTCATCAGAAAAAATGTTATGTTGTATGTTTGGCGAGTAATGGTATATTTGTACGTATATATTATTTTTAGCGTAAAACTAACTTCATCTTTCGGAGTGCAAATCGTTCATTAAAAAAATAAATAACATCCTTAAATTGGTCTTCCAGTAAATATTTTGTAAGCGCATCTGTATTGAAAATTTGAGGGAATTATGTTAAAACACGTGGCATCATTTAGATACAGCACCACGTGGTATCACATTCTGTTCGCGTCTGCCCTCACGTGGGCGATTTAGGAACTGATTTAGAGAAGATGTTCCCGATGTGTTATAATTCATTAGAAACATATTAGTTTCAATCCACGATTGCATTATTACATTTTTCTATGTAATCATTGCATTTGATGCATTACTAAATAAAATACATAATTAGTGTGATAAAACAGTGTAAGTCTCGTGTTGAAGAAGCAGTCAATGTTGTCAGAGGTGCCAGGAGGTGCTGGCATCTAGTGGCGAAATGCAGTACTAAACGAAGCTACGAGCTGAAAACGCTAGAAGATTCTGAGGCAGACTCACAGATGGTGCGCTCGTCGCTGTTCCAAATGAAGTTTCCAACCATATTCAGTGTTCCGGTGAAATTAAGCAATGGATCTAAAATTTATTTTACAAATCAGTTATATCGGTGTTTACTCATCGTGACATATATACATTATATGGCGGTTTCATAAATAAGAAATGTTCTACATTCTTGAGAAAGTAAAAATGTAGTAGCAAATGTAATTTGAAACTGTTATTTTGATACACGCACTTCATGAATACATTGAAAGACAACTCATTATTATTTTTAATAATAATACATGAGAATATACAATTATATATAACAATATTTTTCACAAATATTTCACGTCTGTCGAACTTTACATTCTCATAAATAAACGGCGAGGAGGGGCGAAAATTATGACGGTGTGAGAGGTGAACATTAGGTGACATAATGCCTTGTGTTATTCATACAAATAATATTCACACTTTCGGAATTTTTCAGTCATAAAAACATCTCGGAAATTCAAATGAATATACAATAAAACTTCAGCAATTCAAAACAGAGACAACAAAAAATTCGACTGAACGAAATATTTCGAAGTAAAACATTTCTAGATAATTCCTAGAATAACTTCATCCAAGTTTTAAAACATACAAAAATTATGTACTAACTATAAGCAAAACAAGACCATTCCCTCTTGTAAAATAAAATGCCATACGTGATTTTAGAGGAGGATAATAAAAGTTGCAGCTCGCTATTACAAGTTCTTATTTATAACACTGTATAAGTGTTTACTTTACTTATATTAGTGAGATGTATATATTCAAAAAACTGTATATGTGTTTAGGTCTATTACATTAGTAAGATGTAGAGAAGGAAAGCGTAGTTTTAGGCTACTTGCATAAAATAGCTACTTGCTGTACAATCTTTCTCATTGATTATTCACATTTCGCTATCGTCAATCAGACAAATTAACTGTAGATTTCGAATAAATAACTTGTGAGAAAACTACTGTTGGGAAAAGAAGTCAACCGTGAGGTGAGAATCTTATAATCAAAGCCACGTTGCTTTACCGAAAGTCATGCAATATACTTGACAAACATAAATTACCAATTTCCGAATGAATATTAATGGAAGTCACAAAAGCGACTATTTGTTGTTAAAAATACAAGTTAGTAACTCAAAACGTAAGACACAGGGTAATATTCATTGCAGATGCTCAATGCGGAAATAACAGAGTGGTGAGACGAGAGCGAATAGAATGATTGACGACCGACATTGGCGATATATTTAAGTTCACGGAAAGCCGAAAGTAGTACGAACATAACAGGAGGTACACTCACCATTCTCTTATGGACAGCGGCGAAGTAAACCCGTTGGCTACATCGTGTACAAGTCCTGTACCAATATGACGCATGCTAGACTGGCAATAAATAAATAAATATTTTATTAACGAGAGACCAGTTACAAATTACCTGTGAACACGACGAGGACAATAAACAAATTTACTGCTACCACTACACAATAAACGAATGAACACTTCGTTCCTTTCGTTTTTCTTGTTTTTTCTACCGTTTCTTTGAGTAAAGTTACATGAGGGAAAATTTACAAATAGTGCGTAAAATACTTTTACCTATTTGCTTTTCCATATAATTTGATCATTAAAATATGAAAAAAAGATTGTATTACCTTCAAAACAGGAAACATCTAACGTAACCTCAACGAAATAATATGAATTATGCGATGTTTCCTTGTAACACGGTTACAACTCCTTCACTCCATAGATTACTAAAGTTTGAGAATATGAAATTGATTTGAACATTTAAAAATAAAATAAATAATTTGATAACGAAAGGAAAGGATAAGAAAGATCACATAAATACTAAAAACGTGGTATACAAAATAAAATGCAAAGATTGTAAGGCTAGTTACGTAGGTCAAACAGAGGGTTAAAAACTAGAATCAAGGAGCACAAAAATAATTTAAAATCAGTCGAAGAAAGTGTAGTTACCTCACATTGCATTAATAATGATCACTCGATGGACTGGGAAAATACCTTAATTTTGAACAAAAAAGTTAATTATTACAAACGTCAAATACCAGAAATGATATTTCTAAAAAATACACACGTCAGTTTGATTTTACGTACAGACACTGAAAAGCTATCTGGTTTATTCAATACAATATTACAACATATTTGTGTAGTTTCTACTTTTTTGCCCTGTTGTTATGTTTGTTATAATTTGTTTGATCACCTGACGACGGCATCAATCCAAGTCGAAAAGTTGTGAGCTCTTCACAAAATTTTTATTATTCTCCCAGAAAAGATTGTAAATATTGAATCATTTATTTTATTAAAGTAACATGACTTTGAGTATGCAATCTGTTTGTTATTCCACAATATTTCCCTTTGTTTAGTACAAAGGAACAGGATCAGGTTGTTGATGGAACAGACAATAACCTTGATTAGTCATCTGTATTAGCACAGCAGCACAGTAAAACGATGTTTGATCTGACAGACTATTATACTTTTCAAAGAGCACGCACATGTGAGAAAAAACAATGGTAACTACAATAATACAATATAATGATGAGAATTCATAATAACAATAATGAGAAATAACAAATGATGCACAATCTAAAATTTAAAAAATATAAAAACATATCCTATATGAAAGTTTGATTTAGCATGGTGTCTTATGGGAAAGTGAAGGGACCAAATAATATATTCGAATTATCGAGATTAAATAACATAGAAATACAGAAGATTTATTGCATTTATGAATTTAGAAGATTTAATATTTCAAAAATTATGATGAAATTGAAATTAATTTATGAACCTTTCAGTTGAATAAAAAATTAAAAAATCTCATTTTATCATCATACTTTTTGTAGTGAAAAGACTTTCAACGTATTGAAGTGTGTATTAATATATCAAAAATGTAGGAAACACACTATTATCATAACCGTTTGATCTACATTGTTTTCTACGGCGAGGAATTGTTTTTCACTACGTCAATACGGAAATAAAAGTAACAATGAAATATTGTTTTATATTTAGTTGATCATTCACTTCATTGTCTTATGAATAGTATTATTGAGCACCTAAGAAGTCAAATATTGTTCTCATAAATGTAGTTATTGGAAATTCATATAAAAAGCACGGTTCATCAAATATTTTTCTATTTTCATTAACTTTAGAGCTGTATTTTCTTTTCTTGAAATCTTTACTTGACGGTGTCCAAGAAATAATCACCATCGAGTGATGGATGAAATAACGTTTCGACAGATAATTCAGATAGTATTAAAATTGTTTTGTATTTAAGTATTTGATTATAGTGTTATATGTGTGGTAACTTCTCGAATAAATTTATTAATTGAATGGATCAAATATTGTATAAATATCGTACGAACTCACGAAATCTTCAAGAAGATGGTTGAGTTACGGGAAGAGGCGAGACAAGATTTTAAAAAGCGGGAATTTTAAAAAGTAAAAAATGAAATAACGACTTATGAGAATAATGCGAAATATATTTTCTATTTCATATATATTTATTTAGTTAAAAGAATATTACAAAAAAACGCGTTTATTCCGGGAAATATTAGACTTTCTGAACCTGAGAAAAGGGAAAAAGGCGTGTTGAAACCATCCGTGATGCATGGCTTGATTCGATCGTGACCCTTTTGAGACCATCTTCGTTTCCTTCCTGCTCCTCTCCGTCAAAGACGATGACCGTTGCATGGCTTCTGAAATATCTTCCTTCCAAGTCGCTCGTTCGTATAAAGCGATTCGATTTCACCCACGGCGTTCGGGATCTTCAGCAGTTATCTTCACTTTACAGGACATTGGGCGTGTAGTGGACCTTTTTATTGCACCAAGGTATCATCTGAATGGTTTTATTGTTCGTGAATACGATTTGATATAAAGCTGCATTTGAGACGGTGAGTTGAACTTTGTCTAATGAAGCAACACTGCATACCTGCAACGTCGGTTATTGCGAAAGTCTAAAGAAGGTACGAAAAAAGTGGGTAAGAAGGAAAAAAAGATAGAAAGAGGAGCGAAGATCCATGAACACAAAAATCATTTAAGAGGATTGTTCATCACTTCCCTTCGCAGTGCCCCTCAAGGACGTTCGAGTTCCGTAGTGACGCTTCCCCCACCCATACTACAGATCCCACCCCACTACCTTGTGAGCAACAATTTGTGATATGGCGCCACCAACACTTACACTTCTCTTTGTCTCATCAACTATGCCACTATCACCATCACAACCACTACACATTGGTGTTCTCCACTACTAACACCATTGCCTTCAAAATCCTCCAGGCCTGTCCGTCGGGTTTCAAAGCTCCAGGAGAGGAACACGAACCTAACCAACCTTCCGATCCCTTTTTTCCCTTCCGTCCTTCCCCGCAAACTCAACACCACAGTCTCGCGCAACCCTAAATCTGTGTGCTTCGCCGTCCGACAAATCCCGCCGGCCAATCAGCCCTTACCTCGCCTCCACGCGGGTAATAAAGCGACCGGATGGGCAGAGGCTGCGACGTTGGGAGGGTGGAGAGTGGCAGCGTCGAGAGCAGCAGTGATGTGCATGAGGGGTTGGTAGCAGGTGGAAGGGGTTGCCGATTTTTAACCTTATTCCATCCTCCGTAGAGGTTGCCCGATGGAAAAAAACTGCATCGTTTTGTCCCTAGACAAAAGTTAATTGTAATGCCAGTCGCAGCGGATTTCGGTGCAAAACCCATTTGCGACGGGATGTGTACCTCAGCGAGATGGACAATGCGCTTTGGCCGCGACGCAATCACAAGATTCATTAGCGAGAGTAGATTAAGGTAGGGGCAGACAGAGGTGCGGCGGAGGAGGCGGTAATTTAAGAAACGACCGTCCTGAGACGGAGAAAAAGGAGGAGGAAACTTTTCAAGCGAAGCTGCAGGAAAATTGTAAAACAGGCAAAAGAACAAAAGAAACATTAGACATTCGATTTTTCCTCCGAATTCGTTCGGCTGAGAGCCCTCGAGTATATGAAAGAATAAAATAGTCTTTGACTCGCCCTTGTCTGTTTTCACGAACGCATTACTCCGCATTTGTATCGAGATGTTTGTTAATTCCGTGGAGTTCTTATAGAGAAGTCTTTAGTGAAGGCGATGCGCGCTTCCCAGAAGCTTTGCTTCGCTATTCGCAGTCTCCCACCGCAGATAAAGCGTATCCCTTTCCACAGGTGACGCTTCCTCTCTCTGAGTATTGAACTTACCCGCATTGTGTTGGATAATTCCATAGGATCCGAGGTCGGATGCTCGCTCTGAGGTGGTGGTGGGAGCAGAGCGTGGTACCCGTCCACGTGTGGGGTGGGACTGTTGGCTTCGCATCTCTGCCGCCAGCCTCTCCCCACACTCTACATCGCTTCTGAATGTAACGACGGAGGCGGCTATCTCCGCATCGCGGCTGAGTATGGAGACAGCGTTCGCCCGTTGGCCATCCGCGAGGTTCCCAGACTGATAGGATCGCGGAATCGTGGACGACACGTTTCCTGCCACATGACGTGACGGTAGTTGCGGTGGGTCCACGAAAGCCTACTCGCGTTGTTGCTCAAGTGTTCCTCCCCGCCCCAACTGACTGATGAGGTGATGCTCAGACAGCAACAAGGCGTCATCTCAAGAAAGGCTTATTTGCGGATGGAAGGTGGGTGGGTGGTTTCAAGTTTTCCATTAATTTGTTTTGCGTACATGTCATGAAAATTTCATTTTTACAATTAATCGTATTTTCTCCTTGCACTCTCTTCATTGATCTTTCTACGCTTCATATTGTTTATTTCAGATATCTTAATATCATAGGCCAAATATAAATAAAAATACTCATAATTTTATTCCAGATGTTATTTTATAAAACAGATCATTTAGATAATATTAGGTGTTTTAAGAATTGTTTATATTTTAGTGCAATTGAAGAAACTAAACGTTTTCTTTTTCCTCATAAAGTTAACCCAGCAGAGTTAAACCCAGCAGCTCATAACTATTTGAAGGAGATAAAATGAAATTTTTATATAATTAGATTTATATAATGAGAATGTTGCAGTAGATATATAGTGTCCGCATAAAGTTACAGGTATATTCATTTATGGATTTTGTGAGTGTACAGGAAAAAACATTACAAAAAGGAAGTTTTGGGTAACCACCGACAGAATGCGTGCGCTGCCTTATTTAAGCTTGCCATATCAGAGTACAGCACTCAATATTTCTCGATATATTTCAAATATAAAAAATTTGTGAATTTTTTTGTACATTTCGGAAATCTTCATGCATTGTATTAAAAATATATCGTTTATTTTAGTGCTAATTAACATCATATGAAAATTATTTTTCATGAGAAATTTATTTCCAAAAATGAGGTTTTAGATGAAACTGTTCGAAGTTAAAGTACAAAAATCAATTGTGATGATGAAACAAAATATAGAAGTGTTCAAATTTTTCTTCGTAATAAAACAGCATTTTCTGTTATGTAGTATTTTTATACGACCTCACAGAATTGTTGTTCGTATTGCGTCATTTACCAACTACTCCGGCCGCATCCCTCAAAGACGGCATTTCCCTGCGTCTCCTACCGCTGCAACGCATCTACGAGATCCTCCGTTGTTTAGAATTTCATGCCTCCGTTTAGTATTCCTGGAAAATAGACGAGAGTTATCACTTCCATCCAAAACCTCCGTCCTCATCTCGTCAACGAAGCCTCTCCTCTTCAATGCTCGCGAGGATCGTATCGTGCGGCTTCACTTACGAGGACGGGATCCTCGCGGAAAGAAAAAACTGCCGGCGCGGCGTCCCGCCCGACGGGAGTGCTGCTGCAGCAGCCATATCGCGCTCGCGGTCGAGAACAATCCGGGCCTGATGAGGCCTCGAGACGGCGACGTCGGTGGTGGATGAAGGAAAGGCGTAATGCCCTATCGTGTCGGGTGACAAAACGGAGGTGCTAGTTTCCACCAGCGACGCCGCCACCGATTGACGATAGCCGCGCTCTGTGCCCTTGGTCTTCCCTCACCTTACTTACCTCTCTGTACTTCTCTCATTCTCTTGGCGAAATTGCTTCCTCGTGGAACTCTTCTTCTGCTTTTTTCAACCCCTCAGGGATGGACCTCCCTCAGATTTTCTGGTACACGTCGAGGTCATCCTGCGAGGGTGGTGGTTGAAGGGCGACGTGAGGTTGGGTTGGACGGACTGCCCCTGTAATCTCGCCGCTCCCTACACTCTTCTTCTCTCTCTCCACCCTCCTTTACCAGTAAGGAGCGAAGCTGGTGGGCGCAGGGACCCACTGCTCATTAGGGGCTGCCATGTAATTAAAAACAGGGACGGTGGCTGAGGAAGGTGGCGTTTGAGCGGTGCGCTCGTCATCAAGCCGTTGTTTTGCGTGCGGTCGAGGAAGACTTTAATACGGAAAGTGCTTGAATGTTTCGTGCGTTATGAGCTCCTGATGGTTTTTGTTATTAACCTCTCTTATCTGGACAACGCACTAAAAATGTCGAGATTTCGGACGTTAAAAGTTTTTATTTCTTTAGGTTGTGAAATAAAGGAGGAAGCTCTACTGAATTTTTTTCCCTGAAGACTGTTTATAGATTTTTAATGAATTAACTTATTGTGAAGAAAAACTAGACATTATTCTAATCAATTTAACATATATTTTGATTGAGTGTAAGTACAAACAAACTTTAAGATTGATATTAACAAACGGTGTTGTAAAATTTAATGACTCCACAATATTATTGAAACATATCATGAAAATATACAATCACGGCACAATTCTTATCACAAAGATGACGTTTATAGAAAACTTAAGGGTGTTGAGCTCAGTTCACAACGGAATTATATACGTGGTAAATTGAATTTACTACTTTGTATATATGACTTTACCTACAACATTGATTGAAAGCAACGTGTCTTACGTGGTTTAAAACTCAATATAAATTGTAAAATATAAAACGAAAACAAAATAAAAAGTCATTTATTTTAAAAATAGTGTACTAAAATGACTTCAAACGCATGCGAGTGTCTTACCTTGAAAACTAGAACGTGATATACACATCTGTTTTAATAGATCCTTAATTTACACATCATGGAGTGTATAACGGTTTTTCGTTTATTTTTTAGATAATTCAATTAACAGTAAATGACAGATTATCTAAGAAAAAGATGCATACGATACAGAGATTTTGAATGAGAATTAAAAATTCGATTTTTGTATTATGACATCACAGGTTGGTCTGCAGAAAACGTAGATGTTTAAATTGTTCCGGATATTTTAAATTCATTGTTTTTAGTGAATTATTATAAAGAGAAGTTTCATTTTGTAAAATAATTTTGAATAAATATAATTTATTTTGTTCTTAATTTAAACATCAAATTTCTGTTGTAAAATGAAAACTACTATTATATCTGAATTGGAGCAGATGAATTGATTTTTCTCAGTCTGTATATGTATGGAATTATGGCGATTTACAGAACATATTCGAGGGAAACATATTGAAAATCATTCAATGGGAAAACATTTCAATGTGCTGAAGGATTATAAAAATGGAAGTGAAGTTAAATAAGTTAATACACTATACTTCAAACATATCATATGTAGATTTCATATATATATCATATGTTGATTTTTTCTTTTTTTTAATTTCATAGGTTTCTACACAAAAAATACAATGACATTTTTACAATTAGTTTATGTTTCTACATTTTATATGAAATCGTTGAATGAGATCAGTTTGACTGCGCTAAAGTTGTGACGAACTGATAAACGGAGCAGGATCTTATGATTTGTATGAAGATACCAAATACTTCAGTATTTCATATTACGTGATTTTGATGAGCAATTCGCCATCATTTTATCTTGTTGATATACTCCATACGTAAGATAAACTTTATAAAAGTCATGCGAGTTGAAATAACCGCTAGTTAATGAAGTGTAATAAATGTATCTTCCGATTTGACGAAAAAACAGGTTCTTTCTATGATAAACGCTCTTGGCAGTGTCAAAAATGTGCAACTTTAAAAAAACGTTTTATTTACAGAACACATTGGAACTATACCTTCAGTCTTAAAAGTGATAATGATAATAACAATTTTAAAAAATATTGTTTTGTTCAATTTATAATTTTACCTTTATTTAGTTGTTAATTTAATTGAACTCACATTCCTCTCTATTCGTGAAATTTAGATGAAATTAATCATCATTAAAAATAGAGGAATGTATTACACACAGTAAAAAATGCATTAAGGAGAATAATTTAAGTTCAACCCTATTCCAAGAGTTTGATTTTCGTAGCATGTAATAGTGTGTAATTATCATTTGTGCTTCGATGGATCAGTGATGGGTTATGATGACGTTGAGTCTCCCGCATCAGTGTTCGAAGTGAATTTTCGTTTCTGCGCGCTGTGGAGTGAGGGTTGAACTCCATTGCGGAGCTCGGATCCCCGGAACCCGTTTCCGCTCCGTCACGCGACGCAACCGGCATCATACGGACCAGTAGACCGACCGTCCCTTCCGATGCGTCGTCCCTCCCTCCTTCCACCCTTCCACCCTCCCGTCCTCCCCGCCCTCGCACGCAAAGAGATTTCTGCCTGAGGCGTCTGCCTTGTATGGTTATGAGGATAACATTACCAAATTGTTAGCAGTGTTGGAATGGATACCCCAGGGGTATAAATTGCACTGAATTTCAGCTTGGGTTACTGCTCGCTAAGTTTGTTAAAGGGTCTGAGCTGACGACGAAGTGGGAGGGGGATGATATGGGGGTTGCACGTCGCTGGAAAGGGCGGTGGGTGACGAAGACTAGGAGGAGTGGGAGGTGCGGGATGAGCTTGTGCTTCAGGAATATCTTAATCCCCACCTTCCCCAGCATTGTTTGCTTGCAGAAAGGAAGGCAAGGGCCTTTCATAGTGTGGGAGCACCGTCGACGATTATGCAAGGGATGGTGGCACGGGAGACGCGTTGAGCGCGGGTGCGCGGGCAGGTGCGTTAATTGGTTCTACGCTCACTGCATCGATGGAGGCGAAAGCACGCCCCATGTAATATCCTGGTTGGCCATTGCCTCAACTTATGAGCTCATTGCGGACTTAACATTTTGTTATTGGGTTCCAAATGAGTTCATTCATGTTGCTTCCTATTAAGAAAGGAGGAAAGCTCATTACATATCATAATTATGTTTGTTCACATTCTTCATATGCATATCTAACGTGGAATCGAAGATATAATTCATTTTAGGATGATTATCTTAGTTCAATTTTTTTAAATACTTAACTTACATAACCAGTTTTGCTTTATCCAAGGGGAAAAAAACATTCTCAATCCCATTACTAATTCTCATTATTAATCACTAATATTACGCCTTTGTGGCTTTTGTGTTTTGATTAACGTATTTTATGCGTCAATACTTGTAATTAAAGTAGATTTATTCATTCCAAAATCGTTCATCTATAGTATAGAACTATTAAAACATAAATGAAAGAGTTATATTATATTCGAAATATCCACAATTGGCATTTAATAGAATGCTACGTATTTTAAAATAGTGATGCAGACTTTCACGTTTAACTTGATCAAAATTTAAAATTATTTCGGGTATTAAGCCGCGTCATTACTCAACGTTTCGTTGGCGTTTGCAGCCAACATCTTCAGGAGTTACTACGAACACTACGACTTTTGAGAAAATGATGACGCGGCTTAATACCCCGAAATAATTTTTAAGCGTATTTTCTGGTTGAATATTGTGGTAAAATTTTTAGATTATGCTTATACTTCGTAAAAGAACCTCCTTTTGCTTCTTTGTGGCGAATTGCGTGGTAGTAATGAAATTACGTAACGTAAACATTTGCGTGTAAGATACTTGGAAGTGAGTTGAAGTTTTTGAAATAACTAAAGGTATCTTTGTTTATGGTTTTGGACTTTCTGTTATTGTTCCTGATGAAGTTATTTCAAAGATTTAACTGAAGGATAATGAAATAATTGCTTAATTATCTACACACGCGAAACACCGGAGAATAACTTCTCTAGTTCGGTCTACCATCATATGCTATTTGATGCAGGAAGGTGAGACAAATAAACACTGTTTCCTCTGTTCACTAATTTGCTAATTATATGTTAATTGCTCTGTTTGTAACAATTACAATACGTAAACACTCGCAGAGAATATTGTAAACTAATTTGTTAACTTGGAATAACAGATGGACGTGGGTGACATAATTGCTTATCTTAAGTTACAGTATCTTAAGTTTTAAAAATTTAAAGAATCAATTTATTATAACTTTTGTTTAATAAATTATATATATATTAATGTATTCATTTTATGATAAATTTACTAATAATCATTCAATAAATATTCTGGTTTTATTTCATTATTTCTTTTACCACTACATTTTTCCCTTATTATTATATTGTATTTTTATTTAACAAAACACACGTTCTATATTTGAATATTATGTAATGCGGGCCATGTACTTGTGTTCCTGTTGTGATTAGTCAATCTACCACAAAAATTCTATCAACCAAGTTTTAATGGATATTATCATATAAATACTATATATTACGCACTAAAATAGTTTTATTCAACATTATACGTATTTTCCGCGGTAGATTTACCAGTCATTTTGGAGATTGATTTCTTTAGTTACTTCAGGGAGCTAACACATTGGTAGGCGCTGACCCGTATAACACTGAAGTAGTACGGAACTGTCTACAGACCAAAGTTTGACGTTACGTTTACCTGCTTTTTGTTCTCTGAGACATCGTCTCTTCGAAACACAGAGAAGCACATTGTTTGTAGGCATCGAGACCCTGGTAGACATAACTGGTCTTAATTTACATTATCACCACTTGGAAAGTGAATAGGTTATTTCATTCTAAACCCTTTCCTTCCCGAAGTAACTTTTCACTTCACATTTACCGCACCAGATTAATCATGCATGGGAATTATTGCATTACATACAAAGTAAATGCTTTTAGTTTAATAGTAAATGCTAATCAAGGGTCCAGTACCATATTATACACAAAAAGTTTTGATAAATTTAACAGTACTGAGGAATATTTTTAGTGAAATTGCAGTAAATATCATCGCTAATGCTATAAAAGAAAATAAATAAGCTCTAACATTTTCCAATTTGGTGTTTATTTTATATATTATATTTTAAAAGCATCAATTAAATTATTACTATTTATTAATTATTGTCGAATTTTTAAAATTTATTTAGTATTTTAGCGGGTTTTGTTTCACTAGTTTCCTAGTAAGTTTTATAGGTACAGTGAAGAAATTATCGTACTTCGACATATCGTGGGCATATTTTTCATCCCGCGTGATCTATATATAAAAGTAAATTTTTTTCTGAGTGACTGACTGACTCACTCACTCAATCAACCAATCATCAGTAGAGTAAAGAATCATTTAAATATAGATTTTGAAGGAACGAATAAAGTAAAACTGCCTTTTTTAAATTTCCATTATATTTAAGAACTGAGGCACATCTGTATTTTTGTATGAAAAACGTTCTATTTTCACCATTAAATATAATGAAGAGTGATCCGTAACAAAAATAAAACTGCTTTCTGAAACCGGACAGAAATTTCGTTTATTATAAGCGATGATGCTTTGTCAAATAACAATTATGCTTCTAAAATAAATTTTACGTCTCAATCATGGGCCGTAAAACAATAAAAAGGTATTATACTAATGCAGTGAACTAATAATTAATTATGAGTGTTCATATTAATTTGTTATAGAGAATATTGTTTGGTATGCTACTACAAGCTGCACAAAAATGCTGTTTATATTTGATATCATCAACATTTATGCAGTTTAATTTAATATTTCCATGCATTTGTAGTTACTCAGCATATCACAATAGTGCAATATTATGTATACCTTTGAATTTATTATGAAATTTATAATTGAAATTCAATTTAGGAGTGGAAAAAGATAATTGAAACAGATGTTTTGCGATACTATACGTAATGAAATGAAGTAAAATGTATCATGACTCCTTTTCAATGGAAGAAATTTTACATACAAATTTTAATCTTTATTACCGACCCTTTTTTTGAATTCAATAAGAACTTTTACGTAATCTAACTTGTCGTGCCTACTGATGAGTTTTACATGCATTGCTTAGAAAATATATTTCAAGAAAATACTTATAATTTCGCAGAGGAAGATTTAATTATGTCAATGAGAATATTCGAAATACTATGTATCAAGTAATATTAGTTCAAACGTTCAACAATTATTCAAATATATTCAAAATTTGAAATTGTATTTGACCATTTACTTCACAGTTTCAAAACGTTGAAAAAAAACGTAGTTACTTGTTAATGGTAATCAATAATATTAAAAAAATATTTTCTTCGAATTCCATTATTTTACAAAACATACCTTAGTAGAAAATCGAAATTTAAATACTCTCTAAACTATGTGCATTTATACAACCAGTGACTGGAAAAGAAGTAAGTTATGTTTTATGGAGGCAAATGTATGATTGTCTTAGTATTTTATACCACTGTTTATTCATTTTTGCTTATATTTCAGTCAAACAAAATAATCTCAGAGTAGATTAAACGGAAAATATTTTTTGCGTTATCCGAATTGTGTTTTACAAATATAAACATTGTTAATTAATTTAAAAAAATTATAAATAAATATTTTTCAAAACAATCGTACTTACAATATGTGTTGCGATTTTTTTTCAATTCATAGAAGTAGAGCAATATTTACATCCTGAGCATTATGAATTTGGTGTCACATGTTGTTTCATTTTGTCTTCGTAAACATGTCCGTGACTTCCTTAGTGCTCTGATTTCACACTTAGGCTTGTGACGATAAGAGAAGGCATTTTGTTTTCTTCACTCCCCATACTGGACTTAATCGCAGCTTTGCAGTATATAATGCTCTTACATCGCTCCTAGATAGCGGCAGTGTTTCGTAACACTGAACCCAGGGTTTTTGCGTGGGTGTCCTCTGTCAGGGACTTGAATGTTCTCCCTACACGCGTCGCTACACCCACCCTAACTCCTTCTCCCCCTTTTCGAGCTTCTTGATGTTAATTTATGGTGTGCTTCTTGTCTGCTTTGAATGGGAAGGATGGTGAACGTGGAGGAGGTTGCAAGAAGCGTCGCTGGACAAATGGACGTTGATAGGCGATGTGATGGAGAAGAGGAAGGGACTGGAGGAGGATATTGTGAGGCACGCATACGGACTCTGGGCATGATCGAGAGGGGGAGAAACGTCTATCATAATGGATCGAAAACACGGATTATGAGAAGAAAGTTACGATACAATATGTTAATGTGGTATAAATAGATCTGCTTGGTAGCTAGTGCTCTCGCTTGCGATGTTCGATTCACTTCAATGTCTCAATTCATATAGCTAAGATAATGGAAAAGTGAACCATCTGTGGCTTCCCACTTGAATGTAATGGTTGTGACTGTACTCGGATACGGTTATGTTGATTATATCTACACCCTGTACATATTTCTTCCGCGTACCCTACACGTGGAGAAGATATGTGACAACACATCAAAGCAGGAGTCCCGAGTTCGGTTTCCGACTCGTCGCCATTTTCACCTGACCTAATGTTGTCACATATATAGACCCTGTTTCCCCAGAACATTTCACGATGTGTAGAGATTAAACCCGCGTAGAAATGGGTCTCTTTAGCGCTTACTATCAAGATCCATTGGTGGCCGAAACGAATATATGCAAATGGTACAATATAACCCTCAAAGGCATAATGCTATGGAAATACTGGTGAAGAACAATAGTGTCTTGAGGATACATTGCATTGACACTCTTCTGAAATAAGAACTGATAATATGTAATAAATATTGTATATTAAATTTTTATCACAATGATTACGTGATGCATATAAAATGTTACATTCAGTGTTTTCTTTTTTCTTTGAACATAGAAAAAGGAATTCGTAAACTGATATGAAGAATAAAAATAAATTGGATACGTAAAAGGATTCATGCGTAAAAGGGTTTATCACGTAGAACAGTTTAGGAACCTAGGATTCGTTTTCAAAACAAATTAAATTATAATACTTTCTACGTAATGTAATTTTCTTTGAAATTGTTTTAAATCAAACATTGTTATTTTCTCGGTTTTAGTTATTCTTTTTACCATTGTCAATATTTTTGTGGAAAATTTTCTGAAATTTTTCTCTAGTTCCAGAACTTTCTCACGACAATCAGTTTACATCTGTTATTCTATATTTGTATTGGGGCATGTCGAGATAATACTTTTTGGTACGATAATATCCAACATGATTAGTATCTATTTGTTCCATAATCTTTGTTCCGTCGAACCTCTCGTATATAACGCATGTAACACGATAACGATGCAATGTAGCCCTCGGGCACTGTGATGCAGTTATTACTGTAAGCCAATCGGCATCCGAAACCATTGTGTCTTCTGACCAGAAACATCTCTCTCTCTCTATCTATCTCTCCCTCTCTTCCTCTCTCCCTCACACACACACATGGCACGACTCGTGGCTAATGTTGCGATGCACTAATGGAAAGCGAACACCGTGGCATTGAAGAGGAGTCTGTATAACGTTGTCGAAGTCTAGAGGAAACCTAATCAGAGTTCCGTGCTGGTTGTGTTCCATGATCACAGTACAGCTTCGTCCCGCTTCGTGATTTGGGAATCCCTTCGCTCGGGTGGGCTTCCTACATATTTCTTCGAGGGCCCAGTCTCTCGAGATGGGAATAGGAGGAGGGGCGAATGGGAAGGGCTTACTTGGAGATCGAGAGGAGGAGAACGTGGGTCATTCATCTACCATGACCCTTCGATTTAGCCACCTTCAATGCCCGGCATTCAAACTCTATCTTCTCAATGGAGGACCCTAATCAGGTTACTTAACATGTGATATGCTCTATGTGAGCAGTGGAGATCTCCTCTGTTGCTCTGGCTTATTGCGTTCAGTAGGGGTTCCGATATACTTAGACGGTACTTGACTGAAGAAGTAGAGGAGACTTTTCAGGGAATTTATTCATCCGATAATATCTGTTTTTAGCAAAATATTTTCTGAATGGAGATTTTTTTCTACTTCTCTGCGTTTCTCGTTGCTACCAGTCAAGATGTGTGTATAATATAGTATTTTTCACATTCACGCAGGAAAGTAAATATTCGCAAATAATAACTATTATTTATGTGTAATAGAAAAACACAAAACCTTCAGAAAAATGTGTGATTGCTTATTTTCAGAAATATCGTGACTGAGCATTACAAAAAAATTTTAATGTCTCTCTTATTAAAAGTAATTTCCTCATATTTTTTGTTTTCATAATATAGTAAGAAAATAACGTAAATAAAATAAAATGACAATTTTTCGAAATTTAACGAAATTTTTTTCCAAAATTTTTTTTGTATTTTAATGATGCCAAACTTACACTCTTACACTATTTTCAAATTTTGGAAAAAAATTAGATTTCAGAAAAAAGTCATAATCTTGTGTTGGATGAAAATGTACATACAATATATGAAAACGATTAAATATTGAGAAGTATGGTCCTATATTATGTAATTGTTTGTTGATATAACATGGAATGACCCTAATCTATTTTCTCAACATTGGCGTGTACTTTAATACTGAATTTATTACATTCACAAATTAATATATTAATGTAATGCTTAATTGCTCAAGTATTGACTTAAGTATTAATCACCTTGCTCAAGTATTGACTATTAATAATAAACTAAAACCGCTTAAAATCCTTTACAAATTTACAAGAGAGTTTAATGACACAAATCAATCCATATTTATAAATTATTTGCGTGAAGAAAAATGGAACGATGTTTACGATTGCCAAAACACCGACGACAAATTCAAGGTATTTATCTCAATATTCCTAAAACATTACAACTCTAGCTTTGCCATAAAACGCAAGTTAATTAACACAAATAAATACAATAGATGTATCACCCAAGGGAAAAGAATTTCTTCAAAAAACAAACGCCGTTTATATTATCTTTCAAAACGCTAAAACCAACCACCCGAATTCCATAATTATTTTCGTAAATATAAGACTATTCTCCGAAAAATAGTCTATGCAGCTAAAGTTATGGAAAACGACAGGCATATACTAAAATCGAACAACCGGATGAAAACCATGTGGAATATTGTTAACAATTACACGTCAACTTCTGAAAATCTCGAAGAAAATGATTCTTTAATAAACGATGGCAAAATCGTATCAAATCCTCAGGACATCGCAAGTTTGTTTAATTCTTACTTCTCAGAAGTTGGTAAAATAACGAACTCAATATATCC
>NNCF01125921.1:1686078-1699107 GCA_002313205.1 Laupala kohalensis
TAATTTAGTTTTATGTGTACTCAACTTTGGCACGGTTGTGTACATAAATTCTGTAGCCCCATCCTGGCCCGGGTTTTTCTCCGTTTTTCCTTCTGGTAGAGGCGGATTTATTATATAGGTTCTCTAGGCTTTGTCTAGGGGCGTGTTTATTGTAACAACAAATCGTGAATTTAGTGGGATTTTTATCAACTCTAATGATTTTTAAACACTATACTCAGAATAATCTATAGTTCAATAATAACTTGTACATGTAATTTTTTGCGTAAAATTACAAACATATTGACAATCTATTAGTATTATAACTCGCAGCTAACTTTTTATCTTATCTAGGAACTTTTGCTGAAAATTTTGAATCCGCCTCTGCCTTAGGGCCCTTGATTGGAATTGATGGGATGGTCCCTTGCTTGCTTTCAGAGAGTAAATTAGTTTATTGTCCTCCACGTGGTCATACGCAGTTTGTACTGTTTTTTGACAATAAATTTATTTATTTATTTATTTATTTATAATTACCTGGCACTTTAACAAATATGATTTATACTACAAATCTATAATAATTTCTAATTGATATTTCCACTACTTAATTATATTGGTTATTCTATTTTTATTGTCATGCATGTATACTTAATCAGTGCTTACTTATTTGTTCCTAATATTCCCATTCGCTCATCTCCCTTATCTCTCTTTTCACTGTACAGGATGACTATAATTGCAAATCGTGCATGGTTAGAAACCCTCATCAATTTTCATCCGGGAAACTTGCCCTGAAACTTCTCAGACGCACCCAAATCTACTCAGTGTACCAGACTATCGCACAGATCTTTTCCTTCACTTAGAATCAATCTTTTTTGTTAACCTTTTATCCACTTAGTTGTTGTAACAGTTCGTCTTTCATCTTGAACCAATGGATATTGTTTATTTTTCACTTGTGTCATTGTGTTTTGATCTCTCGTATCGAGAGGATAATTTCTAAGTTGCTCGGTCACTTCTCTCTTTTTGCATTCTTTGCTTGTTCTCATGCTCTAAAATGTCGTTCTCGTCCACGACTTCCCTGTACTTTCTTCCTTCTTTCTCCACCTCGGCGAAGAGTGACTCATTTCGCGTGGAGCTGAGTGTCGCTTCCTCACGCACCAGCTCGCAATGAAAACAAACGCGCCTCAGCAGGCGAGCTACAGAAGGCACTCGCCTCGTGGTCCAAGTGACCTTCAGGAGATGTATCCCCTTCTCCGTACACGATAGAAGGAAGCAAGATGAAGGGGGATGGAAGACCTTCGCTGTGGGTGACATGGCCGGGCGGAGACCATGCTTATTTACTCTGGTCCGCTCCGAGATTTGCTTGTTTTCCGATGTCTGCACAGAAGCTCTAGTGGCAACCTCCCTTCCTTCCCAGCCCCTTCTCGCAAACAACTACTTCCTAAGGCTTCTTTTATTTGTCCCGAAAATTGTATCGGCCATTGCAAGGATTCGTCTGGCTGGTTCCTTGAGCACCTAACACGAAGTTTCTCCGGTGCACATATTTATTGTACTTACATATTTTTAATGCACCTCAGATTTTTTCTTTGAAAGGCTATTTTTCATAAAATGTTTACTTTTAATCTATTTTATTAAATGAATTCAATACATTCTATATGGATTTTTTTCACATCTCAAGATATTTAATGAGTTTGTTTTGTAAATATTCAAGTTCCTAAATAAATTGTTTTAAGGATGTATTTCTGAATTAACACAAAGGCGTATATAGGTTTCAAAAACAGTATAAGAGATATGTAATATGTTGGGAGTTCTTCGAAGGATGTGCTTTATGTGCGCTCACCCAGCACGTGGCACTATTGTTACCGCCTACTGCCGCTGCCACCATGCGTAGAAAGAGGAGTCGCAGCGCCACCTTCTCCTCTGATCTCCTCCCGCCTCCGCGTGTTTCTTGTTGTCGTTGCAGAAGAGAGCGTCGTTCATCGCGTTCTCGCTTCCTTCCCCTTCCTTTGTTTTGCGATTCTCAAAACGTCACCTCCCATCGCTCGTCACGACTCTGCTCCTTGTAGTTACCATGGTGATTGAGCTGTCTGATTCTGATAGCGCGTAACCAAGGAGCAGTCTTCGCCATAGCAACGACCTACTATTGCTTCTAGGGGGAGATGCTGAGGTGTATGTAGCAGAGGAGGAGGACGACGAAATACTAAAGGAAGTTCTGAAGGATATGTTAGGTGGGGCTGGATGAATAAGTAGGAAAGGAGGGAGGACGAACAGGGATCGGTAGACACGAAGAAATAAAAACAGACTTGACACAGATGAGAGGAGAAAGAAAGTGGAATGTAAGATAAAGAAGGTGAAAAGAATTAGAAAGCATAGTTAAGAGAAAAAGGCGAAACTATGTTCGTAGAATGTGAGATGGAAATACGAGAACGATACAAAGTGGGTCATGTTGTGGTCTGTAAAGAATCTCAAAAATACATTCAATACTGTATGATATGCCCAAACTTTCTCATTTCACTTCGGCAAGGCAACTGCCACGACGAAGGAGCGTTGGTGTGTATCAGAGAACGCAACCGGAAATGAAAAGATGTAAACAAATGCTATATAAACTTAACAAATAAATAAACGTCTCCTTTTTAATTATAAATCTTGATTTTACAAAAATAATTTTATTGACAATATTAATCTTTGGTACACTTATTACAATTTCTTCTAACTCATGAATTACAATATGAATATTTTTAGAAATTAATATACTAGTATTTATTCCTTTATTAACTGAAACAAGTAATATTATAACTTCTGAAGCTTCATTAAAATATTTTTAATTCAAACCCCAGCATCTTAAATTTTCATTATTTCTAGATTAATAAAATTAATTTAATACAATTTTTTAATTATAATAAAAGATGAAAACACAGTTGCAGACAAAGCAATGGGAAAAAGGAACGGCGTGAGTTTAGAGGAAATCTTGGGTGGTTTTTACGTTCCTGGAACTGGAGAGAAAGCATTTTGTAGCATATGAAGTGTGAGAAATAGTTCTACATTGATTTGATTTTTTAAAATAATTTTATATTTTTATTAAATCCCTTAAATTATCTTCAAAAGGAGTCTCTCTTATGTATAATTGCTCTCCTTCTGGATATAGTGTTCGTACTATTTCTCATCTAATTATCTTTAGTTATAATACACTTCAGTGTCATAGATTTGTGCCAAGTAATGAAAATCTGAATTTCAAAGATAAATTCACATGTTTAGTGAAGGTAGATGTACAGGTCACGAAAATGGAACTTGTCGTTGGGAAAATGGGTATAATTAATTCTCTATGACATATAAAATCACACATTTTTGTATATTTTCCGTAAGAAAAAACTGTTATAAAATATATGGGACTTATAAAAACGTAAAAACTTCTTATAAGTATGAATAAGATATTTTGTTTCACTTTCTTCCTAAATAAAAACTTATTAAATAACATTCAACTCTCTTGCGTCATTGTGTAGATTACGAACTGGACCACAATCTAATCAATGTATAAACATTTGCATTACATCTGTAACTCAATGTCAAATCGTTTAACTCGAAAATGTTTCATGTACTCAGGATCCCGGATGATGAATCCTATGGTTGCACTTGATTTATGTGTTGACAAGACGTGATCCGATCAACAGCAACACTGCAAACTATTACGGTTATCGGTTATCTCTGAACTCTCAGAACAGCATTCATCACTGCACATGTTCTTTGATTATCATTCTCTTCGTGCCAGCCTCATATTGTAATTTAGATACTGTTATTTGCAGCCCACCAAGGATTACATCTTTACAAACAAATGAGTTGTTTAAATATGTATAAATATTCGTTTTACCTTCCAATTTTCTTATTTTTCGTAGCTCTTATAATTTGCTGAAATTTGAAATCAAATAACGTAATTTCATAAAATATCTTTTCTCTCTACTTAAAATAGTTTTCATGGGAAAATGTACATAACTTTCTGCTGAAAAAGAAATAATTGTTTAATGCGACGCGTAAGTTTAAAATTGGCATTGTGTCCACAGTATTTTTTAGTTTTGAATGAATTTATTTTTCTTAATTCAAGAAATAACTAATGAGACAAAAATATCTTAAAATTGCAATTGATGTTACATTTATCATTTATTTTCATTTGCAACCCGTTATGTGTATGTAACGCATAAGTTATGAACTAATACATTTGGTTCTAGGTCCGGTTATGAAACTACGAAATAAAAGTAGAAAAATAATTGAAACAATAATAATTAGTTTCCCATAATTTATTGGGGTTTTCTAAGAAAATTTATTTTATTATATTTATAGGTCAAGAGATCTGACAAAATATTAGTCCACTAATAATTTAATTTTTTCTTTGAAATTTGTAATGTACATTGAATCTTTTAATGCTTAATAGCCACTTACGGCTGCAACAAAAAGGTTTAACAATCTGGACAAGTATTCGGGAAAAAATATAATTCCTGAAATATATTTCCCTTTTTATTTAATCATGTTACGTCGAATGAAAATGGGAGACGGGACCGGGATTCGAACCCGGGACCTTGAGCTCTACGCGCTCATGCGCCTACCAACTGCGCCATCCCGTTCGCCTCTCGGGCCCGTCTACCATTCTCATTCAACTTGTGAAACCCAAAGACCTCTGAGGTGGTCTCGTAGAGACTAGATTCCTCATCTGAGGCGACTCCCTTAGGAAGTACTTNGGTAACAGATTAATCATGTTACGTCGAATGAAAATGGGAGACGGGACCGGGGTTCGAACCCGGGACCTTGAGCTTTGCGCGCTCATGCGCCTTTGTTTTTGCGATTTCTATGTTTGAATCCCGGGTTCGAATCCCGTCATGAAACTGTCCTTTATTGACCAAAGGAGACGTTGTTTCCAAGAAGATTTTATAGACGGAAGGGTCTAAATATAAACGCACACAGAGACATCAAAAGGTCTGAGACGCACTCCCTTACTTCTGACGAGGTAAAATTCTTATCTAGGTAAAAGGCATCACTTTTTTGATCATGTCTTTAATCTGGATACTTTGTAACACATCCCTCACAGTATTGATGATTGAAATTTGTATTTTTATATTTTAAATATGGTTTAAAAAAGTTATTCCTATATTATTTATAGTATATCAGTGGAAGTTTCGAAAGAGTGAGGATCTTCAATGTTAATGATTTTGAAAAAATTATATATGTATGACATAATATTTAGTAGATATAGCCATATATGGAGAAAAAAAATTATTTATCCGATCCTTGAATTAAGTAATGTATTTTACGAAATATCTCTATTTACTTGCTTAATCCTGTATTTAATCCCTTGATTGATTGACTAAATATTTCATCCTTTAATTATTCGCAATTTATGTTTTATTGCTATGAAGTATTTTAATACAGTTAAAAAATAATACCTTACTGTTTTGTTAAATATTTTGCTCTTGGCCTTACCTTCTAAAAGTGAAACACATTTAAGAAAAGAAAACTGAATAAAAAAGTAACAAGAAATTTGGAAAATATTTGTATTGCTTATTTCAGTAATTGCTGCAATTAAGAATTATATAAGAAACCCAAAATAAAAAAGAAACGTTTTTAGTGTTCTGACATAGAGAAAATATGATTATTTTTAAAAGCGTATAAAAATTCGTATAACGATGTGAAGGAATTTACCCCTGGAAACAAATATGGGTCATGTCGTCAATCAGATTAAAGAACTAAAATACAGTGACGAATTTAACATCACATCACCCTAAGAAGAAATCGTGACTTCTTTAAAAAATTGGTTAGCCACTTCTTATAATATCTACAAAAATGTTAGCAAATTGTATGTCAGTTTATTAACCCTCTCATTATCCATAATTGCATTTTTGATTCTCAATTATTTATTTATTTATATGTATTTTCAAAGGTGGTAGTAGTACAGTTATTTAACAAATACGGACTCTTACCAATTAACGTTTTGATAAACATTGCAAATTAATTGAAACATTTACATCCATCAAACTTAGACAATAATATTAGTATTAATGATGATACTAATAATATAATTATACTAAAAATAAATATATTAATAACAACAATATTATTAATAATATTAATAATAACAATATATTTTTGTTGATATAGAAATGTATATTATTTTTTCAACTTCTAGACATGAACTATTTTATATTATTAATTGTTCGGATCAATAAGTGAGATGTTATAGCTTTAAATTTATGCTATAGTCCTAAGAGCACCTCATGTCTCTTGTGCAGTGAAACTTTTTGTTTCTTCAAAGAATGACATGATCCCAAACATGACGAAGGAAGATCAAAGAAGATAATTAGAAGATTTGCATAAAATATTAACACTGGATCCGGAATGTAAATGATGGAGACAGGGATACAAATTAACATGTGAAGTGTCAGTCTTATTTGTTGAAATGTACTAATATATTTCAAAATATTTACTTTTTTCACATGAATGAAACATGATGAAATAAAGAAAGAATGAATGAGTAAAGAAATGATTCTTGAAACTTAAGATAACGTATAAAATGATTTAGAGGTTGGCACCCCATATTGGAATGGCACAATAATCTTCCGATTGATCGACCAAACTCCAAACTCAACCATATCTGCGCGTCGCCTTCGACCCCACGCCAAGGGTAATGTGCCCTACGTCACCAGTGAGAGATGACGTAGGGTCTCTCTTCGAATCTGGGTCGTGGCCGTGCGTCACCGACGCGCGCCCGATGCAGTCCATCACCGCCATAAGCGCTATTTGCCCCCTTCGAGCATCCTCCACGCATCTCCTTCCCCCCACCACCCTCCCACCCTACCCCTCATGTCCCATAGGGCAGATGAGGAGGATGAGTCGCTTGCGTTGACTTGCTCGCGTACGCTTATCCCATCCTCATTTCAATCCCCAATCTCCACCCGCTTACTCCCCAAACCACTCGCTTCACCCACCGCCACAATAACCTATTGATTTCGCGACACAGTGGACAATTTGATTGTGTCGCACACATACGAATAATGGAATTCGGCGAAATTAAATATAAAAGCCCCTCAGGGTTTTTTATGTGATGAAAGGGCACCTAACTCCATTAAACTAGATTCCAGTTATTGATTTCAAGTTATTCTACTGAAGGTTTATGCATGGGTTGTTTTGAATGATGTGGTTCACCGTATATGAAGAAATGCGCGAAAGAGAAGTCTTCTATCTCACTTATTTGTATATTAGAATAAAAACATTATATATGATTAATATTTTATGTGATTGAAAGTAAATATTCTTAACTATAAATGCATGCCATACTTAATAGGGTTTGGACGGCCATGTTTTAATCAGAAAGATGCGGTCGATGCACATCTTTCCTCATAAAAATACATTTTCAAATTCAAAAATATTAATTTGTTTTGCCTGAAATTACGTTATTAATTAACGTAATTTAGCCTAGTTTTTTAAACAAATATACTGAATTGCCATGAAAAGAATATTTTGATTGTGGTAGGAAATGTTATCATCTTCAAACACACAAATCATATACCTCCGTAGAGAGGTAATATTAAATTTATCCTTCTATTCACGTTTTTATAGGTATTCGCTATTTAAAAAATAGATACTAATATTTAGTTTTGAATTCTCGAATATGCTAAATAAATCATGAATATGATATACTAGAATATATTTCAATTTTTTTGTTGTTATTTGTTTGTTAATAGTAGCAACCGATTATATTAATCCTTATTATGTTACAATTTAATTGAAGACATCTACCTGTAAATATTATTTACGTATACTTTATGTGCTGTCTTATGAAATACATTAACTCACATAAGGATAATTATGTAATATTAATAGCATATAAATGTAAGTATTAAATCACATAATTAATATTTGATGTTAAAGCTCACATTAACTCATATTCACTGTTCTACTAGGGGATGAGGATACAGTAACTAAAGGTATTATTCAAACGTTGAAGAGCTCTTTTCTAGGTCAATTGTAGAAGAGTAACGGGAATGGCATACAATAATTATTTCCATGAATAGTAGGATAAAAATTCTCGAAGTGCAAGAATAAATAAGGAATTCTGCAAACTCAAATTTATAAAATGAGAATTATTATTAGTATCAATTTACGAATCGTGTAACCATTTTTATGTTCATCTAGGGTTGCCTCATCATAGCGTAGTATACATTAAATATATATCTTCCATGATTTGATATACGCATATGAGATAGTATCGAAACGATTCAATACTGCAACACTAATTACTTTACCCCGACGCTTAAGAGTAAACTTCATTTTGAAATATTGCAGTATAATACTACATATCTACAAATTTAATCATACAAAGTGTTGTATACGTGCTCACATCTCTGAAAAGTTTTTACCACTCCAAATATCAAAATTGATGTCTGCGTGATTAGTAACCGTGATACTAAAATTGAATAAAATGCCTCAGAATATTACACATTTCTTTCTTTGATTTGGCATTAAATATATCACATCTTCAGCTTTGGTTTGTATTACAAATTTTCTTTAACTCATAACTTTGTTCATAATTGTTGTAAAATTGTTCATAACTTTTCAGAATTTTTTGTGTTTGTTGGATTTTAATTATTTTAAGTTTACATCTGAGAATTTTTTTTTTTGAAACCGAAAGCACAAACATTATGAAATGTTTTTTTGGGAAATATATTTCATTATCCACTATATTGATACTTACTGAAATACTTAGTATATAGAACAGTTATCAAAACATTTGGCGATAGTAACCAAAGATTAGTAGATATAAATCCTATCGCTGGAGTTTCCCGAGACTCATTGGAAATAGAGTGTTTCCGCAAAGTTAAGATGTTCGCGGTGCTGTTACATTGTTCTAATTAAATCATCAAGCATATTTAATTTTCTAACTGTTCTAAACATTTTGTCTCTCAGCTCAGCTAATTTAAGTGCATTTCATTTGAAGTTGATATCAAATTTATTTTGATAATATATGTGAACTGTTAATTGATTGTATTTGCAAGTCCAGTGTTCTAGAAATACATTAGTGAGTGAATCAATGAACATTTTTTAATCTGCCGTTTCGTTTACTCAATGTAATTGATTGTTTTGTGAATAAGACATAGTTGAAATGTTCGTGAAATTGTCCATTGTGAATTCCTCTTTTTACATTAAAGAGAGTTCTGCGAAAATAACTAACTAAGTATGTGGAATATTTTTATGTGAATTTTTACATTTGTAAACTCTAAATATCTTCGTTAAGTACGTCAGTGATATTCATGTTTGTGAATTTCATATTAATGAATTTATATCTGTAAGTAAGACATTTTATGTACGCTTAACTTTCTCGGTGTTTAAATTTTTAGATGAGGATTGGATGGATATTTATTGCTTTTTATTACTACATACATAAGTGTTTTAAGATATGGAATAAGAATCGATGGATGTATTATGCCATGAAGAATATTTACACAATGTAAACGTAATGATTACAACATTTCAATTATATATTATTAATTCCAGTGCTGAAGAACGCAAGATGTCATGAATAGTTTCACAGGATGAATTTTGGATGTATTTATTGAGCAATATTCTATGGACTCACGTAGACATAAATTATATATCTGAGTATAATTTATCTATATCTTTATATATACAGAGAGAGAAGTATCTAAGCCATTTTACACTGGATATGATAACTTTATTTGGTTGGCAAAACTGACGAGGAATCGATAAGTGGGCTCTGTTCATAGCATGTGTCACCCGTACTTTTTTGATAGAACATGTTTTAAATTACTTTTTGATGAAGTAGCCTCCTCGGCGATCCTTTCCCTTGTTTTCCACAGCTGTCCTCCTTCTCCCTCCCTACCTCATCTCTTTTATCTCCCCTTCGCTAGCCACCACCGTCACCGCCTCCTTCGTCGTCGCAGTTGCCTAGCTGGTGACTGTGACCGCCTTTCTAACATTCAATAAAGTCCCCGTTCACCCTTATTGCATCATCTCTATAGCATCTCCATCAGTTCTCTCCTCATTCTTCTTTCTCCCTGAAATCTCTTCCTCTCCACTTCTTACCACGCTTCGCTTACACCGCAACGATGCTCTCTGTGTGTGTGTGTGTGTCCAGAGACACATTACGAAGTCCTTCCCGTGGTTCTACCACGTGGTTGACGGAAAGAGAGGCACACATATTCAAAAAAGTCACAGATTTTTTTTGAAAGGAAAAAAAAGGGGGCAACGCTAGGTTAACTTCACAGAGAGCAACCTCAGTTCTGCATTTCTCCCTCTCCTGTGTTCTGCCTCGTGCTTCAGCCTACGCTTCCTCATACACGCATGCGTTCGTTCGCCCGGGCATCACTATAAGGGTCCCCATTTTTGTTTCTTTTATTTAACTTTTTTGAACCGCAACTTGGAAGAGAGGGTAGTAGGGATTTTGCTCGAGCAAAAAACCCAGTGAGGGATGAGGGCTTGGCATCGATTTAAAAAGGCATGGGTGAATATAAGCGATGCAGTATTTTTGACAATCATTTAGCCCCCAAATGAAGTTGGAGTATATCAGTGAAGTGGGGAGCAGAGGGAGGATTTGAATCGAGAAATGATGTATGATATGCTGACCTATTGGCTTGTCTGATAGTCCTTACATTTGCTTCCGATACTCAAATACGACTTTCGGACCTCTGAGCTCTCGAGTTGGACACTCTGATATGATCCTTGAAGGGTAATTATTGATCAACATTTTAGAAAAATTGTCAGATTTTTTTTCATTATTTTGTGATTTTTATGTAAAAACATATTACGGTATAAAATGATTAAGAAATACGAAATGTGTTAAAGCTCTGGAATAAATAATTACTTGCCGTGCAATTTTATTCTATGCTACGTGGTATTCATACAAACAACTTCAATGAGAAACATTATAGCAGGCGAGTATACCACAGTCTGGAGCTTACACTTTGTAAAATTACTTTCTGTTTTGATACTACAATTTTTTATAGTTGATGTATGAAATATAATTATATTTTTCATCGTATGACTCTCGTATAGCTAATATGTTTTCCTGGTGAAAAAAAAATTGTTAAGAATTTGCCATATCCGCGCAAGACATGTTCACCCAGGTCTGTCTTGCTGCGAAATATTTGAACTCAATTTTATTCGAAAGCGTGGCTTTACTACGAACAAGAAAGATGTGCCTCAATTCTTAAAAGACAGATGACCGACTCGTAGCGGGCGAGGGAGAAACCCGCGTCGCCTATGGGGAAACGCTTTAACGCAAGAGTTTCCACCCTCTGGGAGGCATCCAACCCTACAGCTGCCCTCGCCACTCTCCCTGCCATGACGCTATTGTTTTATTGACGTGCTCTCCGGGACCTTCCAGAGGAAGCGAAGAGCACGTTCGCTCTAACACAGGACATTCAATATCCTTTTTCATTATGTAAAAGAGCGTCGCTTTCCTCTCCCTCTCTATGGCGACCATCAAAGGTGGGTGTTTTGCTCGCGCGACTATTTTCGGTGAGCGCTTCGGTGGCCAGCGGTGGTGGCGATGGCGATGGCGATAGCTGTTGCAGTCGTCGGTGGGTGACAGAAGCGGCTGCGGCGGCGGCAGGTGGATGTGCCAAGCGAGGGAGAAGCTCTCGCTCCTCGGTGCATGAAACGTCGCTCGCTCGTGTCTCTCTGTCTCTCTCTCTACTCCCCTTGACGTTCCCACAGCCTCCCTGGCATCGCGGCAGGCGGCGTAATGAAATTCGCAGGATTGCGTCCACGCGGAGGCGGACAGGCGGGCAGGCGGGCAGGCGGGCAGGCGTGCACGGACGAGTGAGTGAGCGTGCGGCAAGCGGGTCGCGCAACAAGGAACGGCGACTTGTCCCCTCAACGACAAGTGCCTCCCTAAAGCTCTCGACGCGACTTCATATTCTCATTGAGGGTCTTCGCAAAATGGACGAGTATAGTACGCTGATTTCCCTTTGACGAGTCGATCAGAGCAACGGACCTCCATATCAGCCGTTTTGGTTTAATGAAGTCGTTTTTCTCCGCGTTTGAAATATGGTTCGCACAATCGACTGCGTGAGAAAGTTTTATCAGTTGCCACACCCGTGGTAGTTAATACTGTATCTATTAATACAATTCTCTCACTCTTATAAGATCATAGACAATATTAATTTCAACAATATAAGGGTATAATGTCATCAAAAATTGTGAAAAACATATCTGAGTGAAACGACGCTTTCCATGAAAATTTGATGTAATTCATTTGAATTATATCATTTTTTATTTACATCCGAGATACTTTAATATAATTTCGAGCATTACGGGGAGATGTACGATTCCAAAATTGTCACAATGGAGATAAATTTAAGTAACAATGATAGAGATAAAATTATATGTGGCACGGTACTGTGGAGATGAGATTGAACTGGAGACTGATGAAAATTACTAATACTTGTTAAACACCTACGTCTTCACTTGGTACATTTATGATGGAGGTTACTACTATAATCCTTCATTCTTTTATAATAAAGTGATGAACAGCCGAAAATGCGTTTATTTTTTGAAACTTCAAGCTACTCGACAAGAAATTGATCATGTATTGAAATATATTACATATGTCTGATGTATATACGGGGAAAGACAAACTATTTTCTCCTACTAAAGATTTACTTTCAACTGCGTTTTCTTGCTGTCATATCCAAATTTTTCCAAGTTAAATTCAGTCTCTTTCCAACCCTCTTTCCGCGGGATGGAAAAGAGTAGGCTCCCAAGGCAAATCTTCGAGATAACGAATGCTAGTAAAAACAAGACAAAATGGATCAGCGAAACAGAAGAAGACATTAAAGAAGTGTGTTACAGATGATAACATAAACAATCGAGAACAGTTCAGGAACATCATAAAAGAAAGCACAATTAAACAAGACCACACACAAAAGAGAACAGGAAGTACATCATGACCACTCAAGTTCAAACGCTCTCTTAAAAGGTAACAATTATATATATATATATATATATATATATATATATATATATATATATATATATATATATATATATATATATATA
>NNCF01125921.1:1699210-1742907 GCA_002313205.1 Laupala kohalensis
AAACCTTTCCTGAGACTCCAAAAACGAAAAAGAAAAACCATGACGAACCACATCCCCCTATCTCCTATTGGATGGCAATTGCAAAGAAACATAGAAAATTGATGTATATACTTTTAAGATTAAGGTATATAACAGTGGCTAATAAATTTATTCTCATAGAGGAGTATATCTCCCACTCGAGTGTAATATTTCTCTCGGAAACGTAGGTAATAATACGTTTCATCATAATTAAAGAGAGAGAAAATTGTAAACAGATTTCATTTCCATTCAGAACCTGAAGAGTTATTCATATAAAGAAACATTTGTATTTTGGAACTTATTCATCATTGCGTTTACAAAACAACTTAAAAACATGTTTCGTGATCTGATGCATAAGTATTGTTTTATATACTCATTTGTTGGGCTTTGTTTCCGAACAGCACTAGTACTTCTGTCTCATGTTTCCTGTAGTAATTATGCTCCTTGCCTGCCTTCCCGACAGATTCTATAATTACAAATTAGGATATAATTAACTACATGTCTTCAAATGTTGAGAGTACACTAATGATCACCTTTCCATGGGAAGAAAATTACTGTTTACCTTCTATTTACGTATTAAGAAATTTGAGGTTAATTATTCTGAATTATCAACTTAAAACAACTATTCTTGAATTACTTCCGCAATCTCTTACATACTGTTCAAGATTTTCAATTAGCTGAAAGTGTTGGATATATGTACTCTTCTCAATTTATTTCGATAATATTAACGATATTTTTAGAGACAATTGAAACAATATTTTCGTAATTATTGAATTCGGTTTAATATTTGTTTACAGATTAATATTTATAAATTAATTTTTACATATTATAATACATTTTGATTTCCTTAATTTTTTTAAAATATTATTCGTTAATGACAAACATAACTGAGAATTATGTGTAGTTGAAGAGCGATTCAAGTTTTTGTTACTCTTCTAAACTTAAATCTTCTTATTGACGAGTTGTAATTATTATATATTCAGTTAAAATAGAATAATTGTTTCTGAGGCCTTAATATGTTACCCCGATAGTCCTTGACATAGTTCCATATCACACTTCTCCTTAAACGTGCCTCCGAACGTCTATTTTCTACGCCATCTAAGACATTTCCTAAAAGTTCCTTTTAACTTTCCAGATAATCTCCTATCAGAGCAAGTATAGAACGTGCTCTATAGCAACGACGCACAGAGAGCTTAACTGTTGTTAACAGTTCGAAATACGCTTTGGATGACGAAGGACGCAGATATTAATAAAATATGATCGGTACTTTTGGAAGGATGGACAGAAAGAGAGAGGGAAGCAAAGCAATCAGATCTCAAAAATCTTGGAATACCATATCATAACTTCATCAATCTCTCGGCATAAACTCTCCCGAACGCTTGTATCAAACGACGCTTGATCTGTACCATTCGTGAGATGCACAGAGTCGCTAACTTGGAAGGAAAGTCTATGAACCCAAAGTAGCTCAAGTAGCTGTGATACTTGCGTCTCATGACGCATTTGCTAGGTTTCTTTCATTAGCTCCCGATGAAGACTCACAGTCATCTCCTAATCCGTGGAGATTAATTTCGATCCCAAATTGGATTTCGTCTCTTCGATGAAGCTGTAAAACTCGAGTAAGCTTTCCTTATTTCCTTCTGTTCCTCTGTTTTTGTGAGATTTCATTATGATCGTGCCTTCTTTTTAATTAGGTTCTAAATGTGTACGAAAAAACAAATAGTTTACAAGAGTTGAATTAATTTATCACGTAACAGCACAAATCGTTCGTAACTTTGAAAGGAAGATAGAAAGGTTATTATGAATGCTAACCCTTGAAATGGTCAGTATATTTAGTCATATTTTCAATTCTGGAAGTATACATCCTAACCTTCACAAAATGATTTTTAAAATTGTTCAATTCATTAATTTAATGAAATATAAAAATTGTACATACGATAAAAGCAAGCGCTCAAGAGAGCAATGAGTGATTCATGTGAAAATAGTTTTGCCTTTGTCACAATATTCTGGAACTATTGGTTTCACTTTTTTGCTCTCACCTTATTCCTCTTTTTTTTTTACTCGCGTCGTTATTTGATAAAAGTTAAGAACGTGTTAAGTGAAAAAGTGGTTTTGTGAAATGTGATCTGAAAATAATCAAAAGTAATTTTATCTCATACATTGCTGTAGTTTTACGGAGCATATAACAATAAGGGAAGCATAACTAATATATCAAGTTTTTATCATCGAAATTATTTAGTAAACACGTTACATTATTACATATACCCTCCATTCTTTTAATTCATTCGAATTGAATTTCAAAAAGTACAAAGCAAATTAAAAACATAATTAGATGTGACCATATTCTTAAAATTTAGGATACAGAACAAATACCACAGAACATTCACGTACACTTGTGATTAATAAATTTATTGGATGTGTGATTGCAAATCATACATACAAATTTACTTTTAAGTCAAAAATTACCAAAGGAACAAAAGAGTTGATCCTTACTTTTTTTGAAAAATTTAGTGAGTACAATAGATAGGTAAGCGTGCATCCTGCTTTTTCCTCCAAAGATGTTGATGATGGCGACGTTCCACCTGGCTCCTGCGATGCGGACCTCCTTCCATACCTTTCAGTCTTCTTACCCCTACCTCACTTCACTCTCCTGATTATATGAAGCAAAACCGCTGCCAGAGCGTCACCACCTATTAGGCCGACGTGTCGTTAATAACAACGAGGCGAGAGAGAGCTGCAGTTAGCAGGAGGCGGGAGTAAGGCTCGTTTGTCTTGATTTGACGGGGGTGAGCTGCTTACGAGCGACTACACTTCGTCGCGACGCTACCTCTTTCCTACCCTCTCTTTCACAAGGTGCACTTTCCTCTTCGCTGCTAACTATACTACTTGTATCTCGGCCACCTTCTTACCGTTCTTTGCGTAAATGATCTCAACATTCCCGCACTCATCATTTGTCTCATCATAACTTTTCTCGTCACCACCCCTCTGTCCATGGAACACTTCCTTACCCCTTATTATTATCTTCAAGTCCTTGTCTCTCTCCTTACTCTCCTCCCTTCTTTGTTTGTTATCATTGGTTTCCTCTTCTGCCCATTCTGACTGCGTTTCTGTCTTTTTGTTTTGTCCATTAATCAACACTCCTGTTTGTTCTCATTTCAGACCTTTCGTGTATCTTCTAATCAGCCCCCCCCTCCGTAGATCTTAACGAAACAATCATCTCGTGACTCATCAAATCAGTCTTTTCATTTTGCATCAAATTACACATTTATTATTCCACTTTGTTCTCATTTAACTCGTTACATGTCTTCGCAGTTACATTTTCGCATGTCTCACTTTTTTTTGGTAACGCTCTATGGTGGAGAGGGTGAAAGGGATCCAGAATAGGAGAGCGTTCTGAGATAATTAATTATAAGTTCTACAACACCTGAAGAAAATGCACGAAAAAGCGAAACAAGATGAAACTTGTGTGGATTGTTTTGCTGAAGAAGTGCTTAGATACTTCTCATACCTCTCAGTCGAGAAGAGCACTCGCCCTCTCGTTATCAGCTCTGGGGCCTTAGCTGCGGACACCTGAGCTTGCAGCGTCGCTACTGATGGGTGACGGTCGACGTCAACTTGACGTTGAGGTTCTGCACTAAGTAGGCCCTCCTCCAAAGAACGCTCTTGACGTCACCCATCACGGTAATCCAAGGTTCTTCCTGTGGTAATGGTGTACCTCATTTTTTACTTTGCTTTTACTCGGGCCGAAAGTATGTCTACTCAACGAGTTAGGATAATAAATGATGATATACAAGTATATTGCATCAGAAATAAATCTTTACACAAAATATTTGCTCCAATGCTTTCTGGAACTATATAATTCTACAAAAGGAAACATTTTAAAAAAACATTTTAAACTAGTTGAGGACCACTTTGCTTGCGTGAGTATTGCGATTCTTGTACCACATTGTTCTTTCTTAAATTTTCCATTGATTTCACGCTGAAATTTTCCACGATGTTGTTGGTGGTCTAGTACATGTGATACATACGTATTTACACTTTTCTCTATTGTGTTATAAATTTGGTTAAGTTATTCATAAACTAATGTTTCTTTACTGTTTGTTAGTTGTTTGTTTTTTAAATAAAGTACGATATCAAGCGCAACCGCTTGACCAATGACAGAGACCAGAAGACCAATCACCGTTATAACCAAAATGGAATAGTTCTTACCAAAGTTTTATAAGAAGTCTGTTGTAAGAAGAGTATGCGTAGAACCAGTTATCATTGCACTATATACCCTGCTGAACAAATTTTATTATGTGTAATTTTATCTCACGTCGACCAATATTCAAATGAAAAATGTAAAAAATAATAAAAATAAATGTAATTTTATGTTATTCTTTGCTATGCTTAATGAAGAAGTGCTACTTACCTTAGTATTAAAAATTTGTTGGAAATAAAAAATCATATAAAATATTTTTGGAAAACTAAGGTAGTGTTAAAATATATTATAAGTGCATACAGTATCATAGTTGATACACGAATCACAATTTTCTTTTTACCCGATGTAATCTTGCATACGTTTTTTCACCATTGCTCCCGATTATCTAAAGTGATCCAAAGCATCCTCGTTGCGTACACAACATACATCATTGTCGCTTTAAAAACGGAATCCACAAGAACAGGCAGTGGAATGAATAAAAAGGACGGTTCATTTGCTACCACAAATTAATGAAGCACTCCCAACGCTGCTACTGGCCTTACTGAAAAGTGGCGTCCTCCACTCTTTGCGACGGTTCGCGCGTCACCACTGAGAATGGAGCAGCCACCGAAGGTACGAAGATGAGGATGGGGCACACGACCGGGATATTACGCCGAACGCAACCCCGAACTTCATAGCCCCTTCCGGCGGTGGGGTCGGGACCACAAGAATCTTAAAAGACAATCATCTCGTCTAAGTCAAGACCGCGCAGCTTTTCCCTTCTCCTTCCATTTACCGTTCTAATTTCAAAATCTAATGCTTTCAAGATATTCTTCTATCCTGACCGCAGTGTTAGTATTCCGGAAAGGGACTACGCTTGGTAGTTTAATCTCTCACTTCCTCCTCTTGCGACTCCATTTCCCGCTGCCTTCGTTCGAAGTGGCTTCTGGAAGTTCGCAGATTCTGGAAGTTCGAATAATTTAATTTTTGTTCGCAGATTTATAACTAAGCCAAAAAATCAAATAAAAACTATTTTAAAACTACATTATACTTACAATATTCTATTCAAACTTGTATAAGTAATTTATTTATTTCATAGTAAGCTTGTGGGTGTAAAGACATTTTGTGAACAGTCCAATGTCCTAACCAATGTAAGCTTAAGAAGCAGAGGTTTTTCGTGGAAATTTTTCGAACTATCAAACTGTAAATAAACTTTAAACTTATTACTCGAGAAAATTAAAGTGTTTTCACCTTTCTGCTTTCAGCACTCAAACCAAAGTACTAAATTATTATAAATCCTTGACTTTTGTCAGAACTTGTTGTAAGTACACCATATATGCATCATATTTTCGTAGAATATACTTGAACATCAGCTTTGAACCCAAGGTTTTATTATTTGCGTATAGATCATCATAAAAAATTAACAGAATTCACTTTCAGATTTTCCATCATGGTGAAAATTTGTTTTCTGAAAACATAACAGAATACCCTATATGTTACCTCTTCTTCTCTTTTAGTGAGGTGTAGGTACTGAGAATATACTAACATTTGTTGCTAGTCGGTTGCTCTCACATACTGCTATCCCTATCATACGTCCCCTCTGTTCTATCATAGAATTACATTCTTCCGTAGTGATCATTTTTCATTTTCCGTTTCTAATGCGACATGAATAATGGAGACTTGTGCAAACGCTAGTAAACTTCAGATTTCTTCCACCTCGTAAAGAATTACACTGATATTTTTCTATAAATTGAGAAAACAAATAAATAAAATTTGTAGGATATGTACAACATTTTTTTGTTTTCATTTGTGCTTCGTATTCGGGACCTTGGATTCGTTTCGTTGTTAATGGCAGAATCGTCGTCCCCACATAATTTCATGTCACTTCCAAAATTAAACTACATATTACAAAATTAGTCAATTACTGAAGTATTGATTAATTTATATTTATGCTCATAATTGGAGTGCCACACAGGACTTTTATCGTATAAGTCAAATATTAATCAAACCCTTTCTCATAACACATGCATATCAGCGCCTTTATTGTAAATCATATGACCTTCCTTAATACAAAATATGGAGCATAACAAACGCATAAAAGACATGTATCTTGTCATGTCAGCCATCCACTTCAAAATTACCTGGATATCTACCTAACATCTTACTCGCACCATGCATCCCTCAAAATAGCGCTGTGTTCCTACACGGTGCTTGGAGGTGCAATAAATCTTTCCTTATCATTGCGACTCTCTCGATTGAACGTAAAATCACATCAGCACCTCCCAGATCTGTCTCCACCATGAGCCACGGGCTGCGTGCATTCTGTCTTGTTCCACTTTATTTGCAAAGATGGCTCTAATTATTTACCGCAGTTGCAAGAGAGTAAAACGGGAAGAGACCCAAACGATGGGGTTGCTTCGCGGTGGCCATGGCCGCCTGGAAAAGGTATGACTTTGGAATGGAGCCCCATGCTGCCAGTCCCGCCCCGCCACGTAAGTAGCCTGCAGACTAATCCCATTATTGCTAAGGCTCATTTAACTAGAAGCCCTCGCTTCCACCCTCCAACTCCTCCTCCCTGCATCTTGTGCTCCTGTCTTTCTCCCCTGCGACGCCAGACACTAAACCCAGTTGCCTATTTAAGTTGCACGTGATCCCATCAAGCATTACGCTAACTCCTCAGTCTCGCTCGGGAACGGAGGGTGGCGCCTGAAGTGAACCTACCCACCCACTGTCGTAGAGCTTTTGCATCGAGGGTTAAGGAGAGAGGGTTAATGGTTATGTCATTGCATTGGTCGAGCACAGAAACACAGTGAGGAAAGATTGCGTATTCATCTTAGCACAGGTCATCATAATTGTTTTTGTCTCAAGCCATGGATCATTGAACTCATCAGCTTGTTCGACGTATGTGCATTCGTTGCAAATCTTATATTCCCTCTTTTTTTCTTCCATCCCATGATTTTTAAAATATTCTTCGTATAAGTAATTTTTCTAGATATTTTTATTTGATGTCACTTTTTTAAGGATCACTTTATTTCAAATTCTTTTAGTATATACACTTATGATAACACGACAAGTTACTCACTTTGTGGTATTATTTGAAGTTTTTAAAACATTCAAATCTGCAATAAAATCATTTCGTCGCTTAGCCCTTATCTCAAATTTGCGCAGAATTAAAATTTTATTCATATGTAACAATATAACGTACATAATAATTCTATTTTTAAAATTTGTAGTGGAGATAACAGGCCCCATTCAAGCAGCGGAGTGGCATTGTGGAAGTGTTCCGCACCCCAAACCTACAAGTTCGTGGATTGAAACCATTATCTACTAAAATATTTTATCTTAAATCATTACGAGCAACGTATTCAACATATTCAATTCAACGTATAAATAGTATGGGAATTAATTAGCAAAATACTTAAAAGAAGATTTAATCACAAAATGCGCGTGAGCCAAGTCACGAGTACTCTACTAACTGTGATAATACTTAACCCAGACTTTCATGTCTTTTTGTTTCGTTAAAATTCTCATCTTTATTTACACCTTTCTCTTAAAGTTTCAATACGTTTCGTACTTCATATTGACGTTATACTGATTCAGGTGATTTGGTTTATTATTTACAATTCAACTAATCCTTTATTATTATTGTGTTGTACTGTTCACTCGTATCATTGATGAATGAAGATAGCGTACATCATATTCACTGTCATATTCCATAATTTGTTTCGATAATCATGTTCTCAACGAATGATTTCCAGAAATATTTTTCAACGTAAAATATTTATGTGACACAACGAATTAAATACAGAAGAATAACTCTTCGATTATTATATTATCTAGGTTAAGTTCTTGGTTAAACAAAATATTGTATTATTTTTTCTAGTTTCTCTAACATTTCTGAGAATATCAGTCATTCAGAACAACACACACCTTTTTTTATTACATGTGACTGATTTAAAATGAAAATACTGAAATTTGTAATTGATTTTAAGACATTTGGCAATCTTTACGTACGTTTACCGAGATAATATCTTGAGATATAGTGAAAATAACAAAAGTCATATTTACACTTGTCACCACTTTAATGTCAGACCTTCGTGAGTTCCTTCATTAGTAAGTCTACAATACAAATGATACACCAGGTCAAAGTTAAGATCTTTTCTTTAATATTTTTTGTCTGCCTTGATTAATGTGTTAATTTGTCAGGACAACGCACCACATTTTAGAACTTTCTTTCACTCATTAGTGTATGGAAGGACGAACATTCCAAAAATTAGGTCTTACATATTTCATTAAGCAACTTAATCATACAATAGTTGAGATAATATCTCAATTAGCTAGTGAGGTATAGCGAAAATAATATACCACGCCGTTAGCAAAAAGTTTTTAATTTAAATTAATAATCTTTACAAACAAAAACTATGTTGTCATATCTTGGTTCGTAAAAATAGCAAAAATTCAAAATGTTCCATTTGACCTTTTTTTTAAATGGCAGTTTTGATTAATAGCTAATTTTCTGAGTAAGTTAGTCGAGACTAAATATTTATTAGAACAAATTTGAACAAATAAAAGCAATATTTTGTTCAAATTTCAAGATCCTAACTTTGATTCTTTTTGCTCCGCATTCATAAATATGTTATTCCCTCTCCCAGGAAAACACTGTTGTTATATAGAGATATACACATCATATTTAATTAAATCTGGAGTAACTGAAGAATTTAATTTACTAAAAATACATTATATTAACGTAATTGCATTAAATGGTTGTGTTATTTTTTCATCTTTCCTATTTTAATTCATATGTCAACTAACTACAGTTGTTTTTTTAATGAGGATAAAATACGTATTATATTTTGATAGGTAATATTATATTATCTTAAAAATTGTATAACACGTTTTATTAAAAACAACTTGAATTATATCAGTTTCAGATGGAAAATTTTTAAATTTGATGAACTCTCTTAAATTGAAACTGGTCTTGTGATAGTAAAAATCTCTATTAGAATAATTTTTTCCGTGTAATGAATGAATTACTTTCATAAAATGAAGAATTTCTGTCACTTTATGGTGTTTAACCTACTCTAAAATTCTCTGAATGCAGTATAATGAGAAAAGCTTGTTTAACGAAGTATTTACATAATAAATATTTTGCATTAATACAGGTGCATTTCTTTTTCATGATCTCTCCATTAATTCCTTCGTTAGGAGGAAATAGGGAGTTATTGTGTGTTTTAATTAGGTTTCCTTTCATAACCTCCTCTGTTGATGTTTCGGTATGAACTATAGAGTCATCTGCGAAAATTTTATTTCGGGAAACACCTTTTGAGAAACACTGAGGAATATTGTGTGGTAACAAACTTTGTCATTAACGTGAATAATATTGAACGAGTGGCAAGTAAATTTATGAAACATATCTTTCGTTAATATAACCGCTTCCTCCCTCTTGTTCGCGCAGCAGCGTCGTAACTTGCCGTGCGGCATCGTTGCCCTTGTTCACAGTTCTACTCTAGGCTGTTCAGCTCCCGACTGCCGTTATTTCCTGCGATGTTATACGTCTAGCGGCTTTATCTCCATTACGTACAGCCAGGCAATAAAATATGCAATAAAGCAGCCCGATTTACCTGTCGGCCACTACCAGAGATATACGACCAGTGAGTGACCCGCTCATAAACGTGGCTCGAACGCCTCTCACGACACCACGTACCCTCCCGCCCGTGCGCCATCCGGCGTCGCTTCCGCGAGGGCTTCGATCTGCATATCATTTGGATTCGCTCTTGTTATCTCGTAGTTTGAAGTGAACACCTATAGGGTTACTTTTGGCGTCTGGTAACGCGATACGGTTACGATTCTAGGTGACGATGTATTTCTTCAGAAAATGTTGATATTCCGATTTTATTTGTTTATAGGAGCAATTATTTCCAATCCCATCATGCAAGTTTTATACGTGACTTAATATATTATTTCTTAAAATATTTGATGACATAAGATTTGTTTTAATATCACCTTTTTAAAATTTGTCACACGTATTGAAATGCAAAAAAGTGGAAGAAAAATATAATGATATCTATAAACATGATATTTCTCTTGAAATAGAATGTATTCGCATTAATTTTTTACACATTTTATAATGTGACCTCTGGTAAAAATTTAAATAAGTGTCTCATGGACAGGTAATATTCCCGACATTACATCACAAGCTATTATTATCTATACGAGTCAATAACAATAATGAAATAGTCGTAACTAATTGTACGAAAGAATATTGTTGATTTTAATTAATTGCGACAGATATATGGTCCGTAGATAACATATGCACGAGCAGACCCACGGCTTATATGACCGCACGCAGGGACTTCGTCCGCAATATTTTCGGTTTAAAAAGCCATATAATCAGACAATGTTAATTTCCTAATTCAATATTACATAGTCGCATACGAACCGCCGCCGTTTTGGTCGTTCATTGTAATATTGGTAACCGCATTGGTAAATCAAACCGAATCGCAACATCTGAGCGTAGAATCCATTATGTTGCACTTCATTATTAGAGAGGGGTTCGCAGAAAAGCCGCTGCACTTGCGACGGGCCGTGTGCTGAAATATGTATGCCTGTTCTGTGTCTGGGGTATTGTGTGTAATTCCATCAAAGAGCTGGACCTCCCCAATACTCGCCACTGGTCTTCCCTTATTGAACTTTCGTAATGACTTCACCCTACTAAGCTTCACGAATATAGTGAAATGGCTCTCCACTGTCCTTCTGATAATCAGATGTGATAATCGCTACGGTGAGGTTCTTTTGTCGGTGACCGAACCTCCGTGTAGGGAATAAGGGATGAAATATTGAAACGTATTCTGTTACTTAGTGTCCATTAGGTTAATGAGTTTTGCTGTCAATTTAAAATGGCTACATTTTAGTCAAATTAACAAAGGTTAAAATGCAAAAAAGCCAGAACGGCTCATAATCCGATTTATGAAATCGGCATATTGAATTGAAACACAATCCTTTATCGTTTCTCTCAAAGAGAGTTTTAATTCCATACCCGTTCCGAAATTATTGTCTTTTTCACGACCCATGTCATATTTATGTTCGGGAATAGATGTGTTCGATTCATTTCGTCGCTTGGAATGGAGTTAATAGTGTTGTAAAATATTATGTGACATTTTTGTCTGAAAGTTGTAGAGTTAAAAAGTTTTTTTGTCGTAAATGTACAAGTTTCTTGTAGAAAATATATCGTATGATCTGCAAATAAAATTGTCCACAAAGCACAAATTCCTAATTTATTTATCACAAGCTATCCCAACCGTATATATTCCGTTTTTTTGTTTGTTTTTTTCATTTCTGTTAGTTTAACTTATGTGACACCCATTACATGTTACTCTACTTATTTTGCAAACTACAGTCATTGTCACAACATCATCTCATTAGTTTACCCAGACTATTTGTATATGGATACTATGTAAGGATACCAATTGTTAATCTGTTGATTTCAATGTTCGCATTAGTTGAGAAAATATGTATACATTGAAGGGAAATACTGCATAAATTTAAAGTTATTAAGTACAACACAAATAGATGAGATTAATTAATTGTCAGAACAAAAGAGACGAAAAGAAAATATAGTGCCAAAATAATATAGTTTATAAAATTAGTGTGAAATGTATTATATAAGTCAAAGTAAAAATTTTTAACACTCAGAGAACATCATATTTTCTGTGAACTGTTATAAAACATTCATCATTACAAATCATTATTTGGAAAACGTTCATGTTATGGATGGGGGAAATGTTAGAATTCTAGACAATAATGTATTTATTTAAAAAGATATGTATCTGATATGGCAAACATAAAAAGACACCTTACGACATAAATTTGAGATCGGACAGGGAGAAGTTATCAAGTGTGTACGACTCCGTATTGTAATATCAATTATCCTTACTTGCATTCTTGTTAATTGTGTAAATTATTAATATTGTGTACTTGTTTTATTTTGTATGTAATGTAGTTGATTTGTTAATTATATTGTTATATACCTGACGATGATTCGAAACTGAGTTGAATCTTAATGGAAATATTTTAATACAAATGTATTTTAAGACTTGTAAATGTCGGTAAATGGTTGGTGTATCATAGAAAATATATTTATATGTAAGAGACGTATTTCCTATGTATTTTATTCCTTGTATGACGTCAAAACTCAAAATTTCAAACAGTTCTTAAAATGTACATTCCTTCTCCTGATATGCATAAAGGTTAAGATTTCAAATAATATTAAATCACACTAAATAATATTAGGAAGTAAGATATCACACTCAATATCACACTCAAAACAATCTCACTCAATAGTTAATGGTGTTGCACATACTACCATTACACTAACATATTCACCATACAAGTAGAGAAGGTCTCTATTACTGGTTTTTTTCTTACTCATTCTTTCCCTCTCTCTACAGAAAGATACAATTTATTTGAAACTGATGTTTTACAATTTTAATACTGATCACAATTTTAATACTGGAATAATTTTCACATATTTTTATTTTGGTTTTGTGTACATATTTATTGTTTAAAACATTACATTCATATTAACCTTATCGATTAGACCTACCCAATATTAGCTATGTCGGTACTTTTAATCGCTCTGAAGTGCATTTACCTTTAACGTTCACTAAAATGCATGCGAACTGTGTATGTTATGTATATAGTCGTTCCTATATCATTGCAAAGAATAGAATTATAAAACTGATAAGAGCAGATAAAACAAATATCGGTTGTGTTTACGTGTCTTCGAAAGAGAAACTGTAGCTTTTGTCATATGTAGTTGGAGTGTGTGTAGAGTAATGGAGTATCACTCGACTTCTCTCTGCATCTACCTTCCTGATCGTTACCTCTTCTCTTTCTCAGCTTCTCCCTTTTCTTTATTTTCCTCATTCTCATGGCGTCCATGCAGAGATAGGATACACGATCCAATAACAAATGAGCATTTGCATGCGAAACGGAAAACTGTCTAACACCTTCCCACTTGTCCCTCACACTAATTCGTCCACTTCTTCTCGGTCCTGTACCTTCCGGGAGGCAGAAAAATGGCACAAACGGAAGCAACAGGAAGAAGAGAGGAGGGTGCGAAGCCAGTATCGTGTGCTTGGCAGCAGCGAGGGACGGGAGTCGGGGGATTCCCGCGGAGTCAGGTTAGGTTATGTTAGGTCACGTGACGCAGGAGTTACGTCGGAGTGATTAATGACGAGGGTCGGCGGCGGTGGCGTGGAGATGCGGCCCGCTGGCGACACCACCGAGAGGAGGAAATGTTGCGGGTAGGGCATAGGAGGAAGAGAGAAACACCAGGAAGGACGAACCAGGGGTGAGAAGGTGGGTTACGTGGGCTTTTATAACGCTCATGTGAGAATTAAGTGGGATTCCCTGATGGAAAAGCTGCCTTCACGGTTTAGAAACATCGTAGCCGTCGTAGTTTCTTGTGTCCAGCGTCAAGAGATTTCCAAATGACACAACCGTAATGCTACATCTTAAGTATCGTACTCAGTACAAAATACTTAAAATTCTAAAACTGGAATACAGCGTTTCAGGACAATATCATTTTACTGAAATGATAACTAGAGTACCGTTGGGATAAAAAATTAAATTTTATCAAATATTAAAGATTAAATTAAGTTAAGTTGTCTCGCTAACTATTTGTTAATTCATAGAATCGACTTTCGACCGCATAGCAGTCATCTTCAGTATTCTAAATTGAAAATAAATATATACAAATAGAGATAAATTACACAGAAATAAACACAAAATAAACATAATAACATTAAAGGAATACAAGGCGAGAAAATTGACCGTACTAACCTTCCACTGGACAAGGAAAAGTGGCAAATGCACCCGGCGGTTGACTAAAGGTCCCTTAAGTAGGCAAACGACCTTTGCTGGGTGTGGGGCGGGAGTGAGGGTTGGCGGAGGAAGAATTCTAGGAACAGTGGAGAAGAGCAATGGCGAAATTTGAATATTTGGTTGTTCGTTAAGAATGAAATTGTTATTATTGATCTGTTTCTGAATATGTAATTGTTCTAATTTGGATCTGTGATAAAATTTATGTTGTATTTCAAGTATTGATGTGTTGTTTTGGAGGTCAAATGAGTGTCCTGTTTCTATTAAATTTGAGGCGAAGTGTGAAGTGTTTTTATTATGTGTCCATGCATTTAAGTGTTCTTTTATACGTGCGCTGAATTTTCTCCCTGTCTGACCGACATACAACGCGTCACCGCATTGTAGTCTCCGCATTGTAGCATGTGAACACCGCTGTTCTCAGTAGTAGGGGTGGGATCTTTGATATTACACAGTTACTTCCTCAGTAAATTATTGTATAAAAGGTAACGGTGAGATTTGTGTTTTTGTGAATAATGTTTGCTATTTGTTGTGAAATGTTGCCGAGATAGGGAATGCTTATGAATGAATGACGTTCATGAAAAATAGGTATAAGTGATGTGTGGGATTGAATGTGAAGTTTTTGGATTTTCCTGTTAATTAGTTTATCCATAAACGATATACTGTACCCATTGACTGTGGCTATCTGTTTCATGGTTTCTATTTCCTTAAGAATGTTCTGCCTAGAGAGAGGAGTGTTAAAAAGTCGATGAACATGGAGTGTAATGCTGCGGGTTTGTGACTAACAGGATGGTTTAAAGACTTATGAATTCGCCAATAATGAATCACCTATTCCATATATATTTTATCAAATTTTGTAACGTCGTGGTTGCGTCTGCATTCTAATCTGTTTATGAGTGAAGGGGCGCAGGTTCGATTCCACGTTTATTCAAATTGCTGTGATTTCCCTCACCAATCCTGATTGGGTGCTTAATACCAACAAACACCTTGTTTCTTTCTCTCATACATCCAATCATTCACATTATCATGCCTGCTTTTCTAGGGATACTGTATGTACACTTACTAGGGAAATGGTTTTTGAAACCATCTCCGCGTATCAAAAGTATGAAACTTAAAAGATCTGACGATAGTCCCACTCAACTTTCCATTTATACTTCTTAACTACAAGATCATAGGAGCAAACAACCATGATCATGCCTATATTGTGTTTAATTCACAAAAACGCTGGAGATGGAAAGTTAATGGGGAAAAATTACAAACACTTTAAAATTATCACTGGAATATATTTATTTGCAAAAATATTTGTTGATAAAAAATAATGGACTGTTCATTGTTTATGATAATTTGGTTATGATAATTTTCGAGTGTTTGAAACACATTGAACTCAAGTCATTGTAAAGTTTAGTAGTTACCTTTTGCACCAAATGCAAATTCACTGTGTTTGACTTCTTGTCTTTCATTCTGAATTCTTTGAAATTTCTAGCATTGGCAGAATTCAAAGACGACTCCTCTAAGATTTTTTGTGATCCAAGTTCTCGTTGTAACGCTATTATTCAAAGTACGGAAATGTGTATTGAAAATTTTTACGCAGGATTTAACATTTTATTAATTTTTTCAAAATTTTGAATATTTAGAAACAGTAAGAGGAGCATTAAATGTAAATGAAGTAGGAATGAATTGTCCAGAAATAGACCTCTTTTACAAATGTATTCAAACTCAATGTTATGTTTGGTTTTCTTGTATCACTTATTCGTGAGTTATCGTAGGAGCAAAATCAACCACATACTCTCACTCACTAGCATATACACGCACACGATATTGATTATTAACGGGGAAATTTCAGAACACGTTCTTTTAAAGTCACTTTGTAGTTTAGATTTGTTTTTATGTTATTTGTTTTCTTTCAGTTCTTATAAAATACTTGCAAACTGTGTATTAGGGAAGTAAAAAGGAATAATTAAGGAATTTGAAACTGATTGGAGTCTGACTCCGCGTGAAACCCTGTCTGACTGTATAAGACTGACAAGAACGATTATGCATTTTGGCTTTGATCTGTAGTAAAAATTTTAGTAGAAACGGGATAATTATTATCCCATATCCTATTATAATAGTTATAGTAGAAACGGGATAATTATCATCCATCTGATCGATTTTACGTGAGTGCTAGCGTTTTACCACCATCCCTGCCACTGGGGATGCAACTATGGATACCGACAGCAATGCAGCTACTCCAATTAGCGTAATAGCATTGAATATAATCGTCTGAAAAATGCACTGTAAGTTTTTGAACACGTTTACAGTATCCAAAATATTACGTATTAATGTACCTTCACAGTATTTATGTCTAGAATTCGATATAAACGCTTTGCGTCTTATTGTTAATATAAACACAGTAACATCTCATTAAATCGATATGTTGAGGAAGTAACCTAAAAGAAATCACGTACAGTAATTACACTTATTTAAAATTTGTTGAATAATATATTTTAAACTTTGCCAGAGCATTATTACATGCATGGGAAAAATTATTTTTGAGAAAAAATTTCAGTTAGTTGTTATTGTTGGTGTGGCAGAATATTTCTCTTTATATTTTTTTCTTACTTAGAATGCCTTATCCAAAGTATGTTTTCTTATGAAATATAAGATATTTTTAGTGATTATATTTTATGCTGATTTTGGCATTGGAAATTGTGATAGAAATGTTTCATAAACCCATAGATGCAGAATATACACTGAATAGAAAAAAATATTTCATACTCATAATGTGACAATTCTTCGGTAAAGCTAACTTAAGAAAATTTTAAATTAATTACAGAGGATAACTATTGGCTGCAGTGAATAAGACACTCACATGATGTATATTAATACTTGCTTTCTGTTTCTTAAGTTTACATTGAAGTATATCTTCTTATAACATTACAATTTGCTATAACACATGCATACGTGGAAATTACCAGGCTTTTCAGTAGAGGGAGGAGATATCTTAACGTAGTATTAAGAGACGAAGTAGATACATTTTCGCATTTCTGCAATAAGAACATAGAAAACAGGGTTGGAAATCCTAGCAAAGTTTCTAGAGAACGTGGATATCGCCAGATATTTCTCAATGAGCGAACACTGCAGACGGTAATTTGAGAATATGTTTAGTAGTGGTGATTTCGTCGCCGTACTTACGTTATTTTAAATTATATTTTACAAATTAATAAATTGTGAGTTACATTTGCACGTGATTTGTGTGATTAATGTCCAGGAAATTTGAATAGCTTTAACATATTTGTTTTTCAATTGTGTGTTTTCAATTTTCATGAATTTTCTGAGGGGAGGGAGTGGTACTCTCTCACATACTCTCTTGCTTGCGCAATTGAATTACACATCTCTGGTCCTGATAAATATACATCTAACTAAAAAATACTGACAAATAAATATGAATTGATAATAATGATTTATGATGCAAATTACCTGCTACATTCCATAAATTGATGTATTCTAAAAGATGACAATATATTTTTTCCCTCACGTGATCTATTTTTAATTGTTTCGTTTTAGCTTCTTTTATTTTCCCCTACATCGTCTTCCACTTGAGAAATCTTACGTCAAATAAAATTTTGATTGGAAGCAAATGAATAACATTTTTTGACGCAGCGTCAATGAATAACTTTTCACTCCTTTGCTCTCTGATTGATGAATGATGTTTTTTCTTGAACCCACCTTTTGTCTATCGTCGGTCTCTTTTCCTCTTTTATATAACTTTTTTTCAGGAAAATGTGTGATTTTGCTTTTATCTAGTTGGAAAATGATTTTCGTGTAATCACATTCCCTTCCCCCAGGTGAAAATGCCGTCTCATTGTTCGTGCGTTTTATCAAGAACTGGGGGTGTTAAAAAGAATCTCGGGTCTCTCACGGAGGTAATTTGTTAGATGTGGTGGGAGAAGGACATAATATAGTCAGGTCAAATTAGGACCTACGAACTTCTAGTTTTCATAAGTGATGTACTATCATGATAAACATCTTGTAATACGACAAAAATCACGACAAATATCTCGTAAATATTTATTTACTAAAATGGTAACTGCTACTTTGTCATTTAAGGTTTATACGCCAAAGTGTGTAACAATCGTCAACTCCAATTATGGCGTATTTAAACTATATACATTTTATTGAAAAATATTAACAATGAGCTGTACTTTACGTCTTGTTTTTATTTTATTTTTCAAACAGATGTGTGACTTAGTCAACTTCCAAACCTTTCGAATTGACTAGAGTGGGGAAAGGGTTTTTAGAAACAAATCATTTAGATATGGGTATTTTAAAATACGTGATCATACACGACTTCGATCACATTGCCTCGTGAATGCCCATTATGACGTCACCCCATGAACTTTTGGCGTGGTTCAGGCCATGAGGCCTGCTCTTCCACCTGACCTAACCGTACGACTTGGGGGAGGGAATTTAGGAGGTGAAATATTGGGTTGCCGGGGAATTTATTGTACCGAACCGACTGAGTAGGTGAGGTGTCTGGAATAGGGGAGGGAAACCCCAACTGAAAACCTCACCTAGTTCGGTCGAGCAGGGTTTGAACACACGCTCTACCGCTCAGCGGGATCGCGGAGGCAAGGACGGTACCACTAGACCACCGGTGTCGGTGGTATACCGGTGGTTCACCGGTGTCAGTGGAACTTCCGTTCGGGGCCAATTTGGCGGAACCCTGCCAATACCCAACGTGACTCTCCCAGTCTTTCCCGATCAGCTTCTTAGTTCAGCACCTTTTTTTTTAGTTTGCCCGGTGTATACCATGCAAAGAACTGGTCTGGTTCCCAAATAAGTACCATATCATCACTAACCTAACGAGCCCCAGGTGGGGGCCTAGTTATTTCATGGGGGTGCCAAATTAATATTCTACTTGGGTTACAACTGTGCCAACATAGGAAAATTGTCAATTCCTGCTACACCAGTGTACCCACATCTCTCTAATAAGGGGAATGAAGACGTTTATTTGCAACTTAAACCCGACATGTGTTTTTCTTGATATTTCCATGTTGGTTTGAAATATCGAAACTTAACGAATAAAAGTGTTAAATAATACTCCTGTTTTATAGCAGATAAGTGTACAAATTTCAGTTCTTTCGAGAGAAAACTTCATTCAACGAATGCATAATACATACAACCGAGCAGAAGCATGGGGAAGAGGCGCAACTGCACTCGAGCATTTAATTTAGTGACTCGCGAAAGCCATACCCTCGTGGCGTGGGAGACAGCGTGCGTCGCGGAACACGCTCGTGGGAATGGGGAGGGGGCGGAGCAAAGTCGCGCGTGTGGGAGAGCGGGAGTCGCTCGGTGGGAGTGGCCTGAGCCGTATCGAGCCAGTAAGACGTGAAGGGCGGGGCTCGGGACAGCCACTCGTGCCAAGAAACCCTGGACGACGCTCGGATTTTGACCTACTTTTCGTTATCGACCGACCCCGACCGCGGGAAGCACCTCAACCCTCGCGCCACTCATTAGGCCGAGCACCTCCTTAGCGTCCGTCGCGGTTGATGTCCACCTGCCTCAACGCTAGCGTCTCTCAGGTGAGCTCTCGAAGGAGCTATCGGTTGCCCATCTCAACAGCTGCGGCGGTGGTCAGGCAAGCTGCCGCGGTCATCGGAAGACAACCTAGTTTGAAAAGCAAACACTAGAGAGAGACTGAGATAATCTTCGGTGAATTAAGGGAGTTTAGCAAAGATATAGTGACTTACATTCACGTCAAACAAGATATCGTCAAATCTTTCGGAGGGAGCTGGACCCCCAGCTGGGAAAGCTTGATTTTTAGGAGTATTTCTAATGTTGCACGTACCATGAATGACACGATACATTCTCATCATGTCTTTGTATTGTTTTTAAGTGAAAATATTTCCGTATTTTCCATTATAATGTATTATTTTGAAATGATTCGAGTGAGTTGAAGATTGGTTTACTGCTTTTTTCTTATCTTCTTGTTCGATAACTTTGAGATGCCTTTTCCGTTTCTTACTATTCCATTATTTAAATTCTTTTTAACATTCTTCTAAATAAATTTTATAGTAAAAGTGCAAGTAGACAATTATCACTATGAGACACATGGGATTTACCTGTATTTGATATGGTGTCTTAATAGTTGTCGAGTAAGGGGCAACATTAGCTTCAGTTACATAGAATTCAATATATCTTTCTTTTTTAAGGAAACGTATATAATCCTTTATTTAAAAGCATAGTGTATTTTTATCTTTTCTCTGCTATTTTCGTACATTAATTATCATGATAGTCGCGCTGATACGCGATTCAGTTGGTAGTCCTTCCTCCGCTACATCAGCACGGCGCGTGTTGGGCGATGTTGGTACGAGTGTGGGCGCGGTAATACCTGTGGCTCCCGGGTTATGAATCAATAACGCGACATCGTCGATGGGGGGAATGTACAACACGAAATGGGCGCAAATTGAAGTTTATTTCATTCGTTACGGTGTTAACGATGGATATATACGGCCGTAAAGCTCTGCACCATTAGTCTTCCTAGCGAGAGGGGTACTTTTTATTGCAATACTAGATAATACGTCTTTGTTCGCATCTCATTGAATCCAATGTGAGATCTCTGAGTCTTACGTTACACTGCGTAATGATTTAATTATCTTCATGTTTCAATAACCAAATTTGAATTATTATTGTTCTCTCTAGCACACGCTCCAGAAAAAATATAATAAAACTACTTTTATATATGTATATATTCATATATTCATTATTTTCGTAAGTCTTTTTTATTTATTGACTTTACTATCGCAGGTGATAATTAATGTCGATTCTGCTTGGAGGGAAAATGGTTATATGGTTTGCTCTTATGAATAATTCATATGAAAAAGGCTAGTTTGTATTTGCTAGTGCGATAGTATCGTAGTATATTTTAATGTTTTGTTTGGGTGTGCTTCGAGTTTATAGGTTTATAGTCAGCTATCAACAGACGCAAACGAGGCTGTTTTATTGTGGTATACTGTTTCCGGACGGTCTTCCTGTTTATGTAGTATACTAACAACATGACGGCGACTGCCTCTTGTGGACAGGGGATCGTGTGACCATGTGCCCTGCGCTAGTCTTCATTGCAATTTCCATTTTTTATACACCACTTTGTAATATCCACAAATTTGTTTAACGGAGCTGTTATTACTTTCGGTAAGATGAGCAGTGCCTACCAAAACACAACAAAAAAATTTACTGGACATCTGTTTGTAAACATCTGTTTGTACTGGGCATTGGTTGTATTTCTAATTTCCTTTGCCAGGTGAAGAAAATCAATATGAGTTTTGTATTGTAGTTTTTTTTTTCGTATACCTCGCTTCAAACAGAATTTTCAGTATTTTGATTTTATTTATTTTGTTACAAAATTTATTCATACCTATATTTGCTATTTTACAGCATATTCCTTAAAGCAGAAGGTGAAACAATCAACATCGACACCAACAAGTTCATTTATTGTAGAAGATGAAATTAAAAATACTTTTTCATAGAGAAATAATATTTAATTATTCGTAACTCAGTTTCTAACTTCTACGAAAATTTATTGATAATATAGTCATATATGCACGTCTTGACAGCCTACTGACAGAATTCCTTTTTTCATGCACGTTGTTTTTGTTTCTGTTTATTTATAATACTTTATTTCTAACTGCATGCAACCTTGGCACGGTTTTGTGAATTATCTCTGTAACCTCATCCTGACCCGGGTAGTTGCGTATTTTCCATAGGTGGGAAAGACGTTAGTACTTTTGTTATTATTAATTTCGAATTTTTACTGCACATAATATTTACAATTCATTCTAGAGTAAAAAATGGATAACAGTATGTATTTATTAAATAACTTGTCTTATAAATATTAAATCTACCCCTGCCCTTGAGTCCTTGATGGGAAGAGATGGGTTTCCGGAGAATAACTTAGTTTATTATCCCTCATGTAATCATAAGTAGTTTGAAACTGCTTTTCTGACAATAAAGTTTATTTATTTATTTCTAGTTGTTTTTGCATTCTAATAACTACAAAAATCGTGTAAAATTACCTCTGAGACTGAATTTATTATGTTTGTTATAACATTAATTTCATAAGTTGTGTGTTCTATATCAAACTAAAATAAAATAAAACTGGTCATATAAATCAACATTTTGAGAAATGGATTTCACTCTTATTTTAAAGCGATGTACTGTGAACGAAGAAAGAATCTACCAAAATAATTCAGATATGTTTTGATACCATGGGAGGAAGGGAGTTCAAGGAAGTGAAGAATTTGCAATGCTTATTTTCTGCTTTTCTTGTGAATAAGAGAAAGTAAATATCTCGGAATGAAAAATTTTCATAAATAATAATAATAAATATTCTATCTTGCATCTTCTGTAAACGAAAATATATTGACTTTAATTAAGAATGTCAAAAGCGACGAGACTCGCTCCGCAGCTGGGAATATGTTCTCTTGAGAGAGACCTAAAAAAGGATTTCAGTTAATGCATTCAAGTGCTCCTTCAACTTACTTGGCGCTTAAGAGGAGTCAATCAACGTAATTTCAAAGCAAATCTTGAGCGTTGATTCCTCTATTTCAGGAAACGTGCTGCTTCGTACTCAAACAGCTGCCATACACAGATACGAAAATCAATACGGAAAGGATTCTTTGCTTAAAATCATCTGAAGTCATGGACAATTGCTGTGCCTTAGATTCTGTATTTTTATGTATTCGTTCTAAAGAAGCCATACGAATAAATTATGTATCGTAAGTTCATAAAACTTAGTGAGAATAAAGACCTAACAAATGTATTTGTTTTTTATTAAAAAATAAGTTTAAACAATATTTGATATGAATGAAGTATTATTCTTGCATTTTACATTACAATTAAAAACGTCTAGTTAACATATATATTTTGTATCCGCTTGTCTTGATAGCATTTCGTATTGGTCATATAGAATCTTCTTACATTAAATATAATTCTCACATAATATATAAAAGTCTTATCAGTTACTGTTGTAAAAGTTTATGTCATCCATCGAAGTGTCAATGTACTCGTTATGATGAATTGTAGTTATTGGGTCGGAACTTAGCAAGAAATACGTTGAATCAAACTGTTAAACAAAGTAAAACATTTTTTAATGAAAAGTATAATTGTTCAAATTCAATCAGTTGCAACGTAGAAATGTAATTTTCCCCGAAAGACACAGGAAAATATTATGAGGAAAGCTTCACGTGGCGACAAATGTGAAGCAAATCCATAAAGCTCCTGGGCGTGTTGTTTGAGGGAGGATGCCTCTTACAGGTCGTTTGTCTTGAGAACCCCAGCGGATGGCAGACGCGTGCTTAAGAGAGCGTGTCTGTAGTATCAAGCTTCCGCTCCTCCAGATGTGCGGATCTTTCGCGATCACAGAAGTAATCATGTTGATGCGGTTGTTGTTTTTTTTGTTTTTTTTATCTTGTGAAAGTGTGGATCACGAATTCTAAAGCAAACAATGGAAGCATATCATCCACGCTTTTAGAAATGGAAATGCATGTTCTTGATATATTTGTTGTTTTCTTTGTCACTCTCTTCTGTATTCGATCCAATAATTCTGTATATCACATTACGTTTCTTTTAGTTTGTTTATATTTTTAAATAATAAATTTTTAAATACTTACCTCTCACGCGCTTTTTTAATGAAAATTCTTAATAATTTTTTAACTGTCAAATTTAATTCCATTTTTAAAAACTGAGTCTAATTTTTATTTGTGTAGTGAACTCATTTTCGTATAAAGTTCGATCATCTTATTCTCTATCAACATGTTTCTAATCTCATTGAACTAGTGTGGTCATAAAATTATACTTCAGGATGTAAAAATCATTTCGTAACTATACTTGAAAGTTTTTCCTTTATTTTATACCGAATAAAATTTAAAGTGTTTTTTTATGAAACGAGCAAGTTTCAGTGACTCATTCTGCAACAAAACGTGAAAACTTTCAGAGCAATTGAAAATAGTCCGATTTTGACGTAATATATAATTTATAAATATTTTCTTTTAAAAATTAATTAAATATAATTATTTTGCCTATTTTGAGGAATATTTTTAATAATTTTAATGGAACGTTAATAGAAAAAACTTTAGGCTTAACAGAAAGAAGAGAGAAAAAGTCTTGTTAAATTAATTTTCGAATAGTTATGAAGTGGAGGCAATTCCTTGTGAAGACAAATTCTTTGAACATGACTTCGAATTATTTCTGACAGAGATTGCATTACGAATGGCATTACAATTATATTCATTCCAATGAATCCTCATTAAAGAGAAAGTAATATCTGCTATGTCGTAATATCACCTCGACACGGTGTCCCTGCGCGTCGGAATGTCCTTTCAGATAATCTGGAACCCATAGTAACGTATAGGTCTGATTTGTACATAGACTGCGAGTATACGCCACTCCGGAGATGTCGCCTGGTACCCCTGGGTCGAGGAATCCAATATCGGCAAGGCTTGTGTCTGAGTGGATGGACGGACGGACGGACGGATCCGACGGCAGCAGGCGACGGTGGCGGGGTTGCGTCGCGTCGTCTCTCCACAGCGAGAACGGGACGACGAAACCAGCGTGGTCCACGTGCACCTGCTACCGCGACGCTTTCCCCCGCCCCCCGCACATGAGAGTTTTGTCCGAAAGCTGTGGTGGAGGCGTCGGAGAGTGGACAGAGAGGCGCGAAGGGCGTCTTTGTGCTGTTCGACGGCGGGCGGCGCCAAGGGTCGGTGGCAGCGTCGAGGTGTCGCCACAGTCCCTCATCCTCTAGGCGACGAACAACAGATAATGACGGGGAGGGTTTGGGTACGCGTCCGGTGACGCGGAACGAGAGCTGCGGTCACCACCTCCCTCTCTGCGCCTTTTCAGGATTAAGAACGAAGTCTTTGGAAGAGGAGGAGGGAGGTTGCCCGCTGTCCTGAAGGCAGCGCGCGCTCCTTTGTGCTGCCTCCCTCGCCACTCGCGCGAACTAATTGGACGCAGGACAGACCCATCGGTTGGTAATCCATCTTTTCTATTCACCTCCCCCTTCTTAACATCCCCCCTCAATCGAATAGTTTTGCGACCAAGTCTACTTACTTACTTGGTAGCCTTGGCTTTGCATCATGAGATTCAGATCTTTACTATCGGAGAAAACAATTAACAGAGTTCATATGAAGTTTAATGATTTCCTGCTAGCAGAGTTCTTCCCTTCCTGATACCGAGAAGCAAATTCTAATGTCTTAGATAAAAACTGAAAAGGGGATAAAAAAGAAAATTACTCGAAAAATGAAAGTTTTTCTGAATGCAATATCACAAGCGCGATATGAAAATGTTTGAGAGACTGGTATCATTCTAAACTGACATTTTTACTGAATGTCAATACTTAATAATACATTCTTTATTTCTCGGAATACATTTATATATGTGTTTTATTCGTTATTCATTATCATATATTAACCTCAAGAATCCGTAATTATTTTTGTGAAATACCGTTTATTTGTGACTGACTTACCAAAAATTAATATATAATAATGTGTTCATTTTTTAGTGTAAAATAAGTTATGGTTAACTGATAAGTAGTAAATAAAGTATTATTTATTTTTTATAGATTATTATATGCCTTTTGGTGAGGTTCAGGCCATGAGACGTACTCTTCCACCTACTAGGAAATTAGGAAAGAGATATTGGGTTATTGAGGAACTTATGGTACCGAGCCGACATTTGTCTGGAGTAGATGAGGGAAACCCCAGCTGAAAACCTCACCTAGTTCGGTCGAACAGTGTTTGAACCCACACTCTACCGCTCAGCGGGATCGTGGAAGCGAAGACGCTACCACTAGACCTCCGCTATCGGTTGTAATATTGAAAATACCAAAAACAGTTGTTTCTTATGATATTACATTGTATATCAAATAATGAATCGCATATTCTACTCGTATTTTTCTTAAATATCACATTCGATCCATTACTTCATGGTAATTGATCCTCCGAGTTTTAAATATTATGTATTCGTGTACTGAGATATTTTTCCTTTCAGCTATTTTCGTACTATCTTCAAATATTGGGTGGTATTTGTGCTATCTGTACGGAAACAGACATTCAGTTTGTGCGTATCATCTCTCTAGGAACTTCTTCCAATCAAGGATTACATAGATAACAGTAAATTATGTCAAAATCAAAATAAAATTCACCCATACTTGCTACTTTTTTCATTCCTTCTAACGTTCAATGAAAACCGAAGAAAAGAAAGCAAAACGTTTCTTTCAATATCTGACTGATCTTCATTTTCTACTAAACTATGCAGTGACAAGAAATAATGGAAAGTTTGAAAATGAAATCACACAACTTCTTGTAAATAAATAGTTTGATGTATATCTATAAGAAGGAAAACAAGATAAAGGTATTCACAATTTAGAAAAAATTGACTTTTAGACAAGAACTAATCATCAATCAGGAGAGGAAAAATCCAGATTATTTTATGCAAACTTAGTGACTTTAGGTGATTTGTAATTTTGTATTCGGTAAACGTTGGTATTGGAAACAACAAGTCTTCGATCCAAAGTTCCAAATTTACTAAATATTCTTTCTCAAGGCTTTCGGCAATAATTTACAACAGTTATTGGGATGGATTACATGTTGTTTTGCAATTAAATTTATTATTTGATAATATGTATATTACAATATAATTACCATATCACACCGTTTAAATTTTATATTTATATTGTAAACTATATTGACTCAACTTCTCGAACTGGTTTAATTTTCCTTCCCGAAAATGTCTTCATCAACACTTTGCACAAATTACACATACCAGTTTACAAACAGTCTAATACACTTACATACAACAATAATATAATTCCACAAAATTATATGAACTTTCTTGTTAGCAATGGTGTTTTCAGTCATGAAACATGAAATAATATACCAACAAAATTGTAAACAAAGTGACCCACAATAATGAGACAAAATCATACAAAATCAATACATCCTGACATTTACACAGATACATCTTCAGATGTCTTTCTATTCAAGAAATGAATATAATTCTACACAATATTCTCAAAAATTAAATTGTACAGAGATATTTATTATTAATTATTTCTGGTCAAGTTACTACATTTACATTTTTACAAATACAAGCATCATTTAATATCTGTTCCGTTGTTTTCGAAATGTGGAGTGTTTTTTTATTGTTAGAAGTTCAAACCACATAAGTCTTCTCTAATCATTTATGAAAAGTAAATTTTGATATTATGGAAATCAAATCTATGTTTTGAACGAGTTCTTTGCTCTTTGTGTTTGAAGAAACAAAGATATAAGAAACAATATCATGAAATATCTCTTATGTTTGAATTTGAAGTAATAGAGTTACTTTTTATAATTTGAATGTTAATTTCCTTCATTATCACTTAATGTTAATTTCATTTCTAGCTTCATTTTGTGCACCATTATCAATTTTATTTTTCCATAACTGAATTTTTAATACTTACTAAGGTGGATATTAATCCCTAATGAGTCTGAAATATCGTTGAATATTCGCAAAACGAACAAAAATAGAAGATAAAAATTTTAATGAGGTAGAAGATTGCTTCAGTCATCAGGGTTAATTTGGAGAAATTTTCAGATTAAGAAGTTTACGGTCCCTAACTCGAATCTCACTAAATGTCAACACACTTATAATTACCATTCAAATCCCATTTGATACACTTTAAATTATCTCTTCGTCATAGTTTTTTTTCTACGCATGAGAGAAGAAGTAATTGGTTTAATTATTATATACTCATTATATTAATGCTCATTTTCTGTAGAAGAACTTGGCATGAATTTTATTAGATATATTGGTATGGTATATCTAACGACAAACATATATTTATTAAATTTTCAAGGTTTATTGTCTTTCGTTTTAAGTAAATGTTAGGGGGATGTGTGATTATTTTACTGCATGCTTCTCTTGAAGTTTTCTCTGTGTATTCAACAACTCGACGCTTGAATAAAACGAGATTCCAAGTTAATGTTTTGGGACACTTATTGTCTAGAAAATTGTTATCACTTATTATAAACTAACGTTATATTAACAATGAACACATAAAAGACTCTTATCTCAAAGGACTGAATTTTCTTTTTTCTATGATCGCGGGTTTCACGACCATCTCCTTCGTTATAATTTTCATTATTTTAGTATGCAATTCTCACCAATATTCAGTTCAACACGTAACTTTAAACACTGTTGTAAAAGTTCTTCTTGTAATTGTCACTCGACGAATAGACCACCATCGTCGGGATTCGGAACTCACTTTCTACAGAAGAAGACAACACAGCTATTTGTTCGAATTTAGATTTTTTTAAATTAATTTTTAACCATCTATTACTAACAGTCGCGGGTTGCAGAATTTATACGAAATTACGAAGATATTCGGCATAAGCGTTTTTTAAAGCGGACCCAAGTGCACCACCAAGATTTTTTTCCATTCGATTATGACATTCTTTATTGAACGTTGAACCCATTTTGATATTTTCACCTAACACAGATACCTTGAGACAAACATCTTCAAAATTTGCCACACTTGTCCAGTGAACAATTTTTTTTTTCAAATTTTATGAAGATTTTACTTTATTTTATTTTAAGCGTATGTTTGGTGTCAACTGTGGAGCGACGATCTTGAAAATTCGATGCGTTCTAAAAAGTGTGTTCAAGATGGGGAGAAATTTGGTTTAGAATTTTTCTTGCATATATCAAAAGCGCTTCAGAAAGCATAGTTGTACAAAATCAATAATCGTTAGCAAAGCATCTGGTACATAGCTAGTAAACTAGAGGAAACTCCTGAAAGTTTCACTTGATATGTATAATTCCTCTATGAGCTTTAGCAGATTTGTTTTAATATTAATTATTGTTTCTAGGATGATTACCTTGCCTGGTACTCTTTCTGGGAGCATTCTCAGTTAGAATAGAATTCATGAAATATTTTACAAATATTTACGAATGATTAATTTTTGAACTCAATAAGTGAAGTGTCTACGTAGTCAAAAGAAGGTGTATAAACAAAATATTTCATAATATCAAAATAATTCGTTCTTTTCTGATACTTTTTCTATTATAGATTATTTAACGTATTTTTTCATCTTATTTTATATACATCGTGAACGCATCGCAATTACTTTTATCATTACATTAGAAAATTATAATGACTTATGACTCATCATTAGTACTAAGAAAATGTGGAGAAAGACAGTATTATCTTTTCATGAATGGCAGCATATTAACATTTTGTTATGGCCTATAGATACACCAGATTCTTGTTTAAAACTACTAAGTGTATTGTTCTACAAATTTTGAAGAGCTCTTCATACATTATATGCCCTGATGTGTAACACATTCTGTTAAATGTTGTTATATTATGTTGAGTAAGAACAATGATTTTGAGAGCTGGAATTTCAATTTCAGAACAATAATTAACTAAAAAATATTCCCTCGTAAGTATATATTAATTATCAATTTGTTTGTTGATATTTTCACTAAAAAATTTTGTTACTCGGAAACAATGTCGCAAGCTTCCAAACCTCTTCATCGTCAAATTTTCTCTTAGTAATAGAGAAATATGAAAACCTGTTTTTCTGGTCGTACCTCGTACGTTTAAAGCTTTTTGAGACGTACTTCATTGAATATTGTATACTTTTTTCTCGTCCACTTTAATACTGAATTATCTTCCCCCTGTTTTAAAGCTCGTTCGTTTCATTTTTTTGTCTTGAGCCTTTGGAAAAGATGGCAGTACATTCGTGTTTTTTCTTTTTTTTGCCTTTATTAGCTCACAGAGAATATTATATGCTTGTTAGCCTGTCTGATTCCCCGAGGATAACTTTTTAATGGTGAACGCTGGCAGGTGAGTTACGTTAAAAGCAGAATAAATAAATAATTCGTGTTTCCTTTCCTGCGGTACGGAGTGCGCTTGCAATCCACAGCTCTGTCCGCTGCCCATCTGCCAACGACGCCAGCGACGGTGCGGTTGTTGGAGTGACGATGACTCTGCGAATATGTAGATCCCTTCATATTCTCTTTCTTACTCTCTCTTTGGATCGATAATCATCATGTACATTTATAAGCAACGTCCCGATATTTTTTCGTAACCGGGCGGAGCAAATCATACAAATGAGGTATCGTACTTCGGAGTATTGAAAGATATGTCGGTAATTTGTATTATTTAATCTTTCACCTCTTCCTTTCCAAGATAACATAATTTAACAATTACATTAAGAAATGCTGTTACTGGTCTCATTTACTCTTATTTGAACAGAATCTTAAAATTCGTATGGAATACTGCGTTGTGATACACTACTCATAAAGTGCTCTGATGTCCTGTTTACATTGCTAATATTAAATAATGTAAAAACCATGTAAAACTTGTCTACAACTAGCAGATGGGGGAGTAGTATCTGCCTTATTGTAAGAGAGGTAAATCAAATAGACTTACTAAATAAAAGTAAACGCTCATATCAACGTACACAATGTTAGTTTCATTCAATTTCTCCTATGATTTAGTCGCACAGTTTTAGGTGATAATCGATTTTATAGTGTGACTACATTGCTTCGTATGTCTTTTACCAAATTTTTCATGTGACATGTGACACGATGCCTCTTCTCATAGTCTTTTATTCATCTAGTGTCCTTGCTTGTTATTAAGATAAATTTTCAAATCGAATTTCCACATTTTTCTCTGTGTGCTACCGTCTTCAAATTTTGTGTATTACACTAATGGCCTTAAAGTTTCGAGTCGCGTAGTTTTGACGACATTAGTAGATTACTGTAGTTTTGGCTTTATTCCAATATGATATACTTTATCTATTATTGTACTTTTCATAAGAGAAGTTTCAGAGTAAGTAACAATTTTATAAACACTAATATCCGTAAATGTAAACTTAGTCTGTAAATTTCTCTTTAATAATTATATATACTTGTAATTCATAAAGAATATTGCAATTTATAAAACTCTTGGAATAGTTATCTGAAATTTCAAAGTAAATGAAATTGTAGGTAATTATTAAAATGTATATAAAAGGGAACGATTTTATTTTATGTTCCCAAGTTAGTATCACTGTGTACTATAAACTCTCGAGTAGCTGCTTTATTGTCCGTGGTATAGTTTCATCTCATTGGACATCTCTACTTAGGCTACAAAACTCTAAATGTCACCGATGAATGGGACAATTGTTCTACGACCCTAACATGTATTAACTGCGTAACTACTAGCATTTAACTATCGACAAAATTGACCAATTAAATCTGAAAACAGGTAACACCTTGCATGTAACCTCGGACATGCCTCAAAAAACTATCTTCAAACTTGTGACTTATTTTTTGTCAAATCTACAGTACTTGTAACATATTATGTAAAAATGACTACAACTTAATATTTATTTCGTTTTTTAAAGAGTGTTTTATTTGTGGAGAGACATTGTATGTTAGCTTGTTTAGCATGGAGGGATCGTGACAGGCTTTTCAATTATTTCGTTAGTTCAAGCAAATAAATATTTGTGTACAGTTTGTTTATGAAGCAATATTATTGAAGAAAAATTTCCGTATGAGTATCTAAGGAAGGAAAACTGGCCTTTCTAGTGCAATACTTTATGCCGCTGGTTTCAACTTTTAAAATATTTCACCTGTAATACACGAGGTTGCTGTAAAATAGGTAACTTTCATCTTCAAATTACTTTAGAAATAATAACCATATGGCAGCAGTATCATTCTACATTATTACCACCTTCAACTCTTTTTTTGTTTTGTTTTTTGTAAATAATATTAATTACTCATAATTTTCATTAACTCTTTCTTAAATCCACTCTGTATACGAATATTGATGGAGACAAAACTTTTTAGTGTAGACAAAAAATCTACTTTTGATTTGTGTACTGTCCTGAGTGTACGTACTTTGTAAAGGCGCAACACCTCAATTTCTCAAATGTAGTGAATCTTTATATCAAATAATCTTACTAATTTTTGAAATATGAAAGGATTCGTTACCGTATACAGTTCAAATCCCTTCATATGTTATGAAAATAATACACTTCTAATTTCATGCTCATTAGTTTCATCTTTCTTGTTCTGCTAATCATAATATTGTCAATACAACTTTCATAAGAATTAACTTCTCGTATAGAGTAAAAAGTGGCTGATAGAGTGTATATGACTAGGTATTCTTTAAAATAATATATTACTCTAGGGCATCAGATATAAATAAAACAAAAATAAATAATTTACACACTTAAAGGTTGAAAAATTTTAAGAGAGTTTGACAGTATCGACTTGTTTTTAGCATAAATATGATTTGTTTGCAAATTTTGATGATTAAATTAAGTGTTATTACAGAATAGTTTTACACGAGTGAAATATTAGATATTAATATAATAAGAACAATTATCTAATAACATTTAGACGAAACGTTTTGTTTAGTCTACTTTCAGATAGATAGTCTGATAGCAATGACGTAGAATAAAAACAAAGTGGGTTTGACTCAATCTCAAATATGTTAGAATAATTATTCATTTATTACCTGTAGATAATAGTTTTTTTTCTTGCCTTTATAAGTGATAAATTTAATATCTTCCATGATAAGCGAATTATCGGTGGAGAAGGGCATTGATGCAATAGTATTTAAATTCAAGTACGAGAGTTATCGGCCATAGTGATCATAAATCAATGGTTTTCTTGCAATTGGCCAGAAAATAAGAACACATATATTTATATTATGCCGACGTTTTTGTGATGAGTGAGTTAACCATGTATACTAAAGGTTTACGGGTAAGGAGCGTGAGCTGTGTGGAGTGATGTTAGTTGCTAAGGAGTTACTTTAGCCCTGATGATGGCCTCAATAAAGGTCGAAACGTCGGCATAACATAACTATATTCATATTTTCTGGCCAAATGCAAGAAAACCATTCGTTTAATTAAATTCAGCCTCTCCGATTTAACCTTCTCCTGATGATTACTAAGAATTATTAGTGATTTCCATAGCGCATCATTCATCAGAACAATAATTCCGTAGGAAAATGGTTACGCTTAGGTTAGAATACTGAAGAACACATTGTCAGTAAATACCTCCAGCGCTTGTTTTCCCTTTGAATCGATGAATACTGTATGTAAAGGCCTACCTTGTATGAATGATGGATTGCTAGTAATTGGACTGTCATATTGACGTTGCGTGTACATTCCCTTGGCATAAATTGTTTCAGAATATTTAATGTTGAATTAGTATTCACATTGACGCAAGCTTACTAACTGAAGATTTAATATTCGGAGCATATCTATCACCAGAATATTCTCCACCTATTGGAAGTATAGGACTTACAGTTTTGTCTTTCCGGGAGTATTGTTTTATCGCTTTTTCTATTCGTTGTGAAGTGGATAATTTTCTAGAGTACATGTTTTATATATGAACTTGTAAATTATTATTATCATTGATTTGCTTAGTTTTCTTGAATATATAAGTAACGGGATTCATGATATCCCACAAAATAAGATTGGTGGTTTAAGGGAACGGAAGGGGCAGAGGGCATTGGTCACATTGCTCAACAATTTAGCATCGAACACTGAATTATAAAAAATTCATGCGGTCTCGTTGAAAATATATTCGAATATGTTTTTGAAAAGCAATTACTCGTTGAAATAAAATCACCCAGTGATATGAAAACGTGAGGAGCGTCAGCAGGTTTCCAAGAATTGCCACTGGAGCGCGCCTCTGGAGCTCCTTGCGCCCGCGTAGCGCCGTCAAGGTACAGTGTAATTTCACAACCCTCTATAGACTTCATAGATTCATTATAATGTTATGTACATTCAAGAATTTTTCCGGGATTTATTTCAGGAATAATAAATTAATAACTGTACCAATTTGTTAAATAACTTATTTTAGAAGTATTAAATCCGCCATTGATTAAAAGTACTTGATTAGAATTGATAGGGTGGTCCCTTGCTTGATTCAGGAAATTAAATTAATTTAACTCCCTATATAGTCATACGCAGGATGTAATAATTTTTTTGACAGGAAATTTATAACAAGATTTTGATATCGCATTCAGAGGGTAGCAATTATTTTTCTCATGTAACCAGAAAAACCAGTTCGTTTTGATCACGTAAAAAAAGGTATAAATATTCCGTTATAGGTAACATAATGGCAAGCTTGTTGCTTTGTAGAATCATTTACTGGCACAATATACTACATCAAAAATAAGATCACCTCATGTTCTCCTATTATAACAGAATATTGTTGTTGATTCCGGAGATATACTCACGTTTGGTACTTATATTGAAAGAAGTCCCAAAAAGCATCGCCAGGTGTCTCTAGAGAATGTGAAGGGGAAATCTCCAAATGAGGGTGTGTGGGTGGAGAGAATTAATTAATTAAAATTAATTACACAAATGAACAACTAAATGTAATCAGGAATGTAAACAAAAGCTAATAAAAATTTATGATGAATTGTTTTTTCCAACTAAAATAAATATATTATTTTATTAATTTTGTATTATTGGTTTTGAAAAATCATGTTTGGTCAATTTTTATATTTAAAACCAAAAATAAGCAGTAATAAGATACTTTTGAATTTATTTTAATTCCACATTCAATCAACACTCTCCAAAGAAGTTTCGATCTCAGATGAAGTTGTGTTTCTCGTAAAATCCTGTATAACTAGAGCTAAAATATGAATCACAATTTTTCCGTTGAGTTATTTTGAGTAGTCCTTATTTTATTCCTGCATTTCACAGAACGTAAATCATTTAAATAATTATGCATGTTTTCGTACATTGTAGTTTTGTTGCATTGTTAACCTAACTACTATGTTTCATAACAAAAGTCGCAAGTTTTAAGCTACTTGGGAATTTTCCACAGCATATCATCCGCTTTTTGATTACATAACTCTAAAATCATGTTGTAAAGAATCGAATTTGCGAATAACTAGAGTGGAATAGTTTTTAAAATCAAACCTGTGTGAAAACGTATTTTTTCTCTAATGACAAATCACTTTATATTTTTACATATTTTGATGTAAGATAAAATTTGCTTATTCACTACTTTAAATTAACTTCCCAGGTGTGAAAACTGTTAACTGCGTCATGATGATTGAAACTGTATTTTTTGGTAGACCTTGTTTTTAGAAACCACAATCGAATGCACAGTTGTTACTCCCGCGTGCAGCAGGTTGCCGTTCCACTCGTGCGCAGGGGTCGTGGAGTTTAAACCTCCCTCGTTGCACTTCACCTGGCGATGGGCATGCGCCGTGGCAGCGACGGGTGCTCTGGTGGGGAAAAGGACGCTGCCTTCACAACCGCCGCCGTGGGCCGCGGAAGCTTATCGCCATGGCAACGGCGCCATGCGGCAGCGAAGGTGGTGGTGGCACGAGGTCGCTGTTGGCTGGGGTGGGGGCTGGGGTGGCAGACAAGGGAAAGGGAAGCAAGAATCATGCTCTCGACTTGCAGAAACTCCCCAGGTAACGGATGGCGGTGCGGCAGGCGTCCGCTCTCTTTCAGATGTCTTTCCTTCGCAGAAGACGCTTCTCGCGATTCAATTCCTCCCACTGTCCTCCCTTCCACCTCCTTTTGTTATGAAATTTACATTTCTGGTATTATTGGCATACGATAGACATCTTTGTGTTGTTTATCCATCATCAATGTATTCACATAATGTATTGTACATTTAAGTAATTTCCTCCAATTTAAGATATTCGCACCGTTGTCGTTTGAAATATACACATATAATTGTTTGATTGAACAAAAATTATTGATGCATTTTGTCCCTCATATTTCCTAATATTATCAATATTCCCTCCTCAAGAATACTAACTAATTACTGATAATAGAACCAATGATGTTTTTCTATTTCGTATTGCTCACACCCATGATATAATAGGTAATACATGCGGAATAAAAATCACTGTTATTATAATATTATTTGCGATTGTTTTAGTGTCTTATCAGCGTGTTTATCATGCTTCAGAGTGTGAAAAAGAGATAGTACAAATCAGAGATAAAAATATTGAACAATATATCGTACATAAATAGCTTCATAAATCAAACAACTTTTTAATATTTTATTTGTATCAACGTTATTAATTTCTATTTTATTCCTTAAAACTCTTTTTAAACACGAATAATTTGGTCAATATTAATATATATTTTGCATTATTAAATTATTTTCATTTCCCGTAAAAACTTAATATTTTATCTAAAACAACAAGATTTATCAAGGAATTCATCTAAGCAATTACTTAAACAAATATCTAGAAGAGGAGACTGTCTAATTCATTCCTTCATTACTTTTCCGGCATATTTTTTACAGAATTACAACTGTTAAATAACGGAAGTGTTTTTCTCTTTTGTTAAGAATACCATGCATTCATTAATTTGCTCGTAAGAGACTTCAAGACTACGAGACGATTCGTGTTATTTTCTCGTTAATGGCAATGTCCTCTTACTAAAAGAGAGTAGAACATTTTTGTGATAAACATTTGTTGAAGACCATAAGTAATTATTCGGAATACGTCAAGCGGAAAGCACCCCGCTGTTAGAAAGCACCATTATTGTATCTGTCTCTCCTTTCGTGTTTGCGCGTTGTTCCGACTGAGGGAGGAGGGGGTGTAAATAACAACACTTTGGTATTGTGTGAGTTTGCTTATACCTACCCGGGCTTTGGTACTGTTGGCCTGTTGAAGAACCACTCCATGGAGCTCTCGAGTATTTTTAGGCTTATTTTGAACGCGCGTATTGCCATGGCAACAGATGATGAAATGGGAGCGGTTTGGGAAGAGAGCGTGGGATTCATTCTATTGGTGGAGCGGGAGAATGGGGGTTTGAGGGCAAAGGGGCATGTTCGAACACGTGGCAGGGGGAAACGGGACGACAGGTGAGGGGCGAATAGAAAAGGTTGGGAGGGGATGGGAAAGAAGGGTTGAAGCACTCGTGGAAGTGGGGTCTCAGAGAATAGGAGGGTGGCGGGAAGAGGAGGGTGGGGTGGTAGTGGCACATCGAGTCCGAGTGCGCTTGCTCTCTACTCCTCAGTTTGCAAAATGCAAAATGAAACATTCCAGCTTGCTTGGATACTGCCATCCAAATCATTAGCAAAGGAATGCCCTTTGTGATCTGTTGGTAGCGTTATTGCCCCGCTGCCGTGCTTCAAACAGGTACAGAGTGGGCGCGTCACACTGTTTGTCGTACTTTTCAAAAAGGGGGCAGGGAGTGTGGTGGAGTTCAGGTAGGGGGGGGCACGAAACAACGTGAGACGCAGCCGAAATAGGACTCCTCTTCACTGGCGCAATATTCAACAAGTTCCAAGTTTCCACCACCCTCTCCGACCGACTCGGGAATCTTCAGGGTTTACAAGAACGCTGCGAGACATGCCTTGGGTAATTTCCATGTGTTACTTCGAAAAACACGCGTAGAATGTTTGGGAGCATGGGGACTTTGATGTCCCCGTTTGTTGTTGTATGCCCGTCTGCTACGTCTTGTTAATTGGCATGGCACGGAATCGGCGTGTGCGCCCCGTAGGCTCATTTAGCTTTCAATGATGCAACTTTGACGTGGAACCCAATTAGGAGGAACGGATCACCGCATAGCTGCGTGCTCCATACTCAATCTATTACGTCTTGTGCCGCGAACTCGGAAATGCGATAGTCAAATGGTCCAGAGAATGCCTTTGACGGGTTTACCTGCGCGCCAACGTATATTAATGCCACAGTTGCCACAGAACCAATAGTCATATTCACAGAACATTTCAATTAATTATTTCAATGTTAAGGATGAAATATATTGAGAAATTTTGCAAGTATTTTTATGGTTGACGAAATGTTTTTTAATTGTTTTTGAACTAAGTTGAACCTAAAAACAAATACTGTCCCCCTACATATCCTTGGATATCACTATTATACAGAACACCACTCTGTTATACGACCAAGATTTTATACTCCATCTTGCAAAAATTGAGTAAGTCTGAATGAAACATTTCTCAATATCTTTGTTCCTTATCTGATGTTTATTTCAACTTAAATATTCAACTCAAATTACAAGTTTACCTTTGTATTGTGAACATAACCACAGCAGTAAAGTATATTGACTCAATACCTGTGCAAAAATGTTTCAGTCATATTAATAATTATATTAAGAATAAATCAGTGATTTCATGAAGTTCATCGAGATTTGAATACAGTCACCCAGGAAGCAGATAATATCTAGCCACAATGCCAATATAATTCATATTTTATAAAAGAATTAAAAGAAATAATATAAATTTTTAATAAAAAATTAGATCCGATCTCAGTTGAGAAACTAATCTTCTTCATGTTACCTTATTTACTGTAATTGGTTAAAAATGCAAATATAAAAAGATATATTTACCATTAGTCGCCTTTTAGAAATAAGATATACTACTATTTGCTTAGGAGGATTAATTTGATTTTTTACAGATTCCCTTTTCAATGTACTTTGGAAACATATATTAGTTTTATTTTTAAAATTCATTTGTTTACAAGCACACCCTATGAATACGCCAAGTGTCTGGCTGAATATTGAATAATTATTTTTGGCTGACATTTCATAATCAACGAAAAATTCAGAATCATTGAATTATCATATTAAAACTGAATGTAATGAATATCATGTCATTTAACGGAAGTGAAACTCATTAAGTTAACCCGAGTAATACTTTGTTCGGATGTGTGGCTTTGTTTTCAGGGAAGAATCCTGCTCAAGACTATATCTTCATTTTTCCAAAAGATTATTTTTGGAACAATATGCTCAATTTGATTATCAAATTAGAAAATTAATTATTTTTTGTTGCATTTTTCTAAAATAAAATTTTTTATTTATGCCATGAAAATCACAAAAGCTTTCTTCCATTGTCAAGTTCATTAATTTACATTTTTGTTGTATAATTGCATTCTTCCATCAATGAAAACAGCCTAATTAAGTTGAAACGATCTATCTTTGAGAAATCTAAGGAACAAAATTACAGTATTGGCCATTGAGAATTTCTGTAAGGTAACATAGTAAATTATTGATACCTATAAACAACCTACATCAATCACAGGTCGGCAGAAATTGAATTAGTAATAATTTGTCCAGGAATAATTATATCGTTTCATTATTTGTAAGCGACATAATTGCTTTTTTCTCATAACTCTAAGTTCTTTCCTAACACAATATAGACTGCAATGATAATGTGTAACAGGACAATCCCTTGTAACACTCCATGAATACCAAAATTCACTGACGATGAATTACTAAATTCAAGTTTTGCGATGTCTCTTAGACTTGGTTTCTGTTTCTAATTATGCTTCCAAAAACAGTATCAAATTACTCTATATTTTTATTTTTTGCAAGCATATCAGTCGAACATTAAAATTATTGAGAGAAAAGTACATAAAAATGCGTCCATTCATCAGCAGATGTCTCATCGAGAAACTACAATGCATACGCTTGTCATGAGATAACTAATTATTTGCATATCCCTGAAGACGTGAGGTTTACACATTTTCATTTATCCTCTGCAGAAGATAAGACGCGGCGAAGAGAGCACAAGTACATCTTAGGTCGGAAAATGTTTTTTATCTCAAGTTTGTAGTCAAAAGTCTTTAAAACGTTTATTTAATTACCTTCGAATGAACGTTAAATATAAAGTTGTATGAAAATATTACAATAATGAAAAATTCATCACAGTTAGATTACTTCATTAAATTACTTTCTTTCATTCAGGTTACTTACCAAGAATACTCTAGAAGGAAATGAAGTGAATTAGTTAATATTATTTTTTTATTTAAAAGTATTGTAACCCTTTACCTAAACTGAAGACCCAAAATTGTTTATCATAGTACTTCCGCCGGTTGTAAAAAAATTATGAATTTTTAACAACTTTTATCAACAACAAAAACAGCCATTCCTATTGCAGAGTAATTGAATAAAACAATTTTCATTTAAAATAACAATTAAAACCATTTGCTTGGTTGTATACACACGATGGCGTATTGTTAAAAGGAGGAGGTTTTAACAAGTGAATGTTGTTAGAGAACTAAACTATTACTGTTTAACAGCTGTCCCCCTTCCAAATATGTTGTCCATTTATCCTTCTGTCTGTTATCCATTTATCCAGAATATTTCCTAGAGTTTGTTTCAGAGTAATTGATCGATAATATTTCGGATTTGTCGGCTCCCTATCGTTGCCTTTTAAGAAGAGCTTAATCTTCCAAATCTTAGGAAGTGTCCAATTCAGATACATTTATTCTATAACTTTTTCAATTTAACATCTATATATTTTAACCCTCTTTTGACAACTTCATCGGTTATTCCATCAAATCCTGGACTTCTGCCGTTTTTATATTTCTCTCTCTCTCTCCATTTTGTGGAAAATGTGTGAGGTCACCATGGAACATGTGGCTGAGTAAACTAATATATTTTTTCTTCTTCTTCACTGATCCCTGATGATAACTAAAATAAACAGTCGAAACGTTGGCAAAATGACATAATTTTGTTATTTATTTGTTGGTCTAAATACAAGAATGTCAATCAAAAAAATATTTTGTGCATTTTTATATTTATTTAATGTATTATTTTATCATGTGGTGAGGTTCAGGTTACCAGGTTTGCTGTTGCACCTAACCACTTGGTTTAGATAAATGAATTGGGAAAGAAAGGTGTTGGGTCACCGGGTATATAAAGTACCGAATCAGCCAACACATCAATGGACCTTGCAACATATAATATAAATCACCTCTTTTTATCTCAATTTCTGATTGTTCTTTGATAAATGAATTACAGATTCTGGTATGAACAAATAATTACATAACTAAACTTTATCGTTATAAAGCAATTACAAAGTGCGTTTGACCACGTGGAGGACCATAAACTAATTTACACTCCGGAAGCAAGCAAGGGACCATTCCATCAATTCCGATCAAGAACCCTAAGGGAGAGGCGGATTTAAAAATTCAACACACTTCTAAAAATAAAAATAGTACGGTACGCGCTATAATATTAACACAATACCAACAATTTGTATTTAATAAAACACAAAAAGTAATTTCACAAGAACGTATTATTATCAAACTATAGATTATTCGGAAAATAATCGTTGTTCTTCGATAATATTAGTTTGAAATGATTCCGATCTACAGTATCGATCAATTCCTATGGCTGTGTTATTTAATATTAACTTAATTCCGGTAGGACGTATGAATTTCTACTTTTGCCAATTCCGAATGAACGCAAATTATTCCGGTGTGTTTTCCATTGTAAATAAATTTAAAACATTTAATATTTTAATTCCGTTTCTTTTGATTCACTGTGTCAAAGTAGGTTAAGCTTTATTTACATGTCTCTTAGAGCGACAATATTCCGAAAATTCGTTTTCATCCATTTCTTCATAAATTGTCGTAGATTATCAATGAATCGTGGCGCAGTAGATCGTTCAAAATAACGTTTTTTGGAAGTTTCAGAATACTTCAACTCTCAGGCCAGTAATTTTTGTTAGTTGATTTTTCCCATCACTGATTGTTGGCCTAAGTATCACGTTTTAGAAAAATTTAATCCCTTGTCTCTTATTAAGAACTTGCTTAAGTATTTATAATATTTGTGCCAGCGAGTTACATATAGAAGGTGATGCTTGGAAATACCTAGTTATCTATTGAAATGATATTTCCCAAGCTGTATGACGTAATGGATCCATTCTACTACAGTGACGTCCATTGTATAATCTAATTAAATTATAATTAAAGAGATGGTCAAAAAGTAGAATCCAAGAGCACAAACGAAATTTAAAATTAGTTGAACATAGTGTAGTTGGCTCACATTGCATTAATAATGATCACTTGATGGATTGGGAAAATATATTAATTTTGGACAAAGAAGTTAATTATTACAAACGTTGTATATCAGAAATGATATTTATAAAACACACAACACTGAATTTGAATTTACGTACAGACACTGAAATGCTATCTAGTATATACAATACATTATTATTACATGTTTCTTAGTTTCAGTTTTTTTGTAAGCATATTTTATATTTATGTTTAATATCATGTTGAATTGTTCTGTTGTTATGTTTCTTGTTATAATTTATTGTTTGATCACCTGACGACGGCTGAAAACGAAGTCGAAATGTTGTGAGCTCTTTTCACAAAAAATATATATTACTAGCTGATTACCCGGCGTTGCCTGGGAGTATTCTTATACTAACCTTCTTAGGACTCAGGAGTAAAAGATCAGGAAGGAATTAGATCTATTTGTATTAAAATATCAAAATACTTTAACGAACTTGTTAATTTTTCAAATTCATTATAATACAAACTTTATACAAAACTTGATTATATGCTTTACACTATCACGAGGGGAGCCGCGCCGGACGAATTTTTGCTTCCAATGCGTGACGCCGCTGCACCATTTCATTAAAATTCTTGTAAAATCTGATCTCCTTATCTTTATTATCGCACATTAAAAAATAAAAGTAAGCCTATGTTCCTCCTGGATATCTGAACTATCTCCTTGTCAAATTTAATGACGATCGGTTTTTTGGTTTAGTCGTGATGAGGTAGCAAACAGATACACACACGCGTAAGGCATTTATATATTACTATTTATTCGTCCATAAAAGGTCGTAAGTCTTTAATTAATTATGTAATGGATCCATCTTTCGTTATCGGCCAATACGTGTATGGGTTTTTAGTTTTAAAATACATTAGAGAATATATACGAAAAATTTTAGCTGACATGCCTTTTAAAATCAAATTAGTGTGACAATCTCCCGTGAACATGTGACTGCGACATATAATGGCCCTTCTCAACCCCGTATTTTTTCGATACATGTAATGCACTGCTCCTGTAACACCCTTTTTCATGCATATTTCAACCAAGAAATATTATTCAAAATATTTATTCAATGTCTAATGGTTCTGAAGGGAGGTTAGTATTATTTTATTTCGAGTTTTATTGCGGAGGAACGTATGCCAGAGCTGTACACCCCTCGATCTTGTCTACTCGGTCATTTTTGATAGGAAGAGATGGCATCATTAGGGAGATAATCTTCTTCTTACATTTAAATTATTAAAAAAATATTAAGGACACAGTTTTTTTGAATGATTCGCTACATTTATTCTCGGGAGGGGCAAAACAAACGTGAGAATCGATGTTAAACGACTATCAGGAAGATGCAATGTTACAGTTATGTGACAAAAAACATATCTAGTTCAGTATGGTTGTAAGATCCCGAAATGAATTTACAAGATCGATAAATTCTCTAGTGGCGCGATATATCGTATTCAGTTGTATATCTTCTTGTAATGGGATAACATTCGTTTGTAATAAATTCATACCTCAGCAATTTTACTGATTTTTTTCTTTGTATTTAATATTATATTTAACTTTATAAAATCTTGTTAAAGTTGATTACTACTCATAAATGATTTAGATGTGTCTCAAACATTTCTTTTTGTTTCAGGTAAGTCCTCCATCGCTTGGGGTGAAATGCCAGAAAGGTCCGAGTCTCTCGCAAGTATGCAAAAATCTTGTACAGTACATGAATAAATTAAGTAAAATATTTTAACCGTGCATTTTAGAATCTTTTAAATTTTGAAACTAAAACATTGATATATATATATATATATATA